>JAEMON010000009.1:21720638-21749345 GCA_030264115.1 Lygus lineolaris | reverse complement strand
TTTTTTTTTTTGAACGAATGTGAAGTAAAAGAGTAATTTATTTTGGAAGTAGCAATGAATAATTTATGAAGTTGATTTTTCGGGGAGGACATCCATAAAAATGTACTTAGGTACTATGTTTTGGAGTGCATTAATCAACGCTTCCTCGCATCATATAATGATATTAAATGGTAGGGTACCTAATATAACTAGGGCACAGTTTGAAGCATTATTTAATTGAATGAACATACGCATTTGCTGTCGTTGATCTGATGTCAATGATATTCTCAAGGCTTTGTAACATAGTGACCAGGGAACTGTTACCAGATCACATGTTACTACTGCCCATACCTGCCTGGGGCTACTTGGAGTGAACCCTCTCTGCACTCTTTCTAGTTCTCTTTGGGACATCAATCACGTAAGTCGATTTAATATCAAAATGATTAACCATCCGCTTAGACTTTCGGTTGAATTCTTTTATAAGTACCATTTTAACGATCCCCTAGAATCCCAAACAACTTGTGATTTAATACACAAATACCATAGGTATTTATTGTGTCTCCTTACAAACGCTACCTTTTCCAACTCTATGTCTGAGTAGGTAGGAAACAATTGAGACAGCACAGGTGCCAAATATTCACATCGTATATTTCGATCATCAGGACGAATCGGTATTCATTCTGTGAAGATCCGTTGAAGTGAGTTAGATCAACTGATGACCTCAACTGATACTAACATTTGAACACAATCAGACGGATGGTTTGCCACGTTTAGCATTCAAACAAAAGGTACCAGGTGACATCTATATATTATACTTATTTGGGCTCGATTTATGTAACAAGGTTCGGCGCATGATAATATTACTTATATATGTCTTAAGACCAAATGCAATCGATTTCGCAAAGGACCATCTATTTTTGGCTTCCTCACTACCAAAGTTAGGAAGGAGGTATTTATTCGTGCAAGAAATAAAAAGAAATTTTGTGCTCTAAAATCAAAATTTCTACTTGCTTTTACGTTTCAGAGCTTTCTGAACAATTTTGATTCAGTGTCTGTCTGTAGTCAATTCCTTGCCCCAGGCAAAACTGTAATAAGTTACCTATCGTCTGAATTTTATGACATTTTCAGGGATTGTGTATCAATTTTATCGCCATTGGATCACTAGTAGCGTGAGCGCAAACATGAATTTCCTGACATCCCGGAATCTTAGTTCCTAATTCACCGATTTCACCCAAATGTGAAGAATAGTTGGGGGCTGACTCCAAGACAATCACCTATCAATGTCGTCACGATTGGATCAGTAATAACTAGGTACTACGCAAGCGCCAACTTTAAATTTATGTCGTGGGCTTAGCTCCGGAACTACTAGACCATTTCCGGTGAAATTTTCAGGGATTACGCTTTTAGGGATGCTGGTGACACCCTAGAAGGTCCCCTACGAATTTCATCGCCATCGAACCACTAGTAGTGTGTGCGCATGCGCAAACGTGAATTTCCTGCAACAGCGGTTTCTCAGCTTCTAATGGACCTATTCCGCTTTGTAGAGTAGTTGGAGGATAACAATTACCTTTGAATTTCGACGCGATTGAATCATTATTACTTACTGCGCATGCGCAATTTTGGAATGTGTGTCATAGCCATGACTCTGGAACTACTCGACGAATTTCGGTGAAATTTTCTGGAATGATACAGAGTGGTCCCTAGACAGTCCCCTATTAATTTCATAGCCATCGTACCACTAGTAGCGTGTAAGCGTCTGCGCATGCGCAAACGTTAATTTCTCGAAACTCTATTTCATAGTACCTAATGGAGCGATTCCGCTCAAAATCGGAGTGTAGTTGAGGGCTCACTCCAAGACAATTATCTATGGATTTCGCCACAATTGGATGAGTGATGGCTACTGAGCATGCGCAAACTTGAAATTTATTGTCATAGGGATAGTTCCGGAATAGTTCTACCAATTAAGCTGAAAAATGTTCACTAACTGATTCTGTACGTCCATGTTACAAAAGTGAGGAAGATATACTGCCCACCCAACTTAGCAGACGTTTTTTAGTGTCCTCCGAGAAACAATCGAAATCGGTAATAGAAAAATATGTTCGTTCTGCGTGACACAGGCAAGGAATCAAATTTATCCAGGAAATCTTGGATCGTAGAGTGAAAACAGGAATTCGGAATATAACAATATCCACCCACCTACTTATTTTTCCGACTTCTTGAACAAATGAGTGGTACTCAGACTTCTCGTTGGTAGTAAGAACAAATGTACATCTCAAAAATGTAATGAACTTCCGATCGTTACATAAGTAATGATGAAATACGATGAACAAGTTTTGGTGCATAGGTAACGACTTTGATTTCATACGAGTAGGTACTTAGGTTGTAATCATTGAAAATCGCCAAGTTAGGCACTG
This sequence comes from Lygus lineolaris, assembly GCA_030264115.1. Classification (NCBI taxonomy): domain Eukaryota; kingdom Metazoa; phylum Arthropoda; class Insecta; order Hemiptera; family Miridae; genus Lygus; species Lygus lineolaris. Next base: position 21,746,952 of record JAEMON010000009.1, on the reverse strand, counting down.
CGAATGTCGACAAAATTCATCCACTGTCATTAACCCAAATGAGGAAAAGAATTAAATTTATTTAAATTAAAAATTTAATAAAAAAATAAATTAAATTTAGTTATTTACTTACGTGGTTCGTAAGGAAGAAGTGGTGTTTTCAGGGAGGTATCCACAACAACGAACCGAATGACTTCCAAATCTTGAAATGCCCAGGTTTATATGTGTATGTACTAGTCGTTACGATAGGAATTCATTTGTACCTACCTATCAGGATTTTTATCTTGAACAAACGGTAACAAACCTCTCCCCGCCCGCGATGGAACACACGAGCGTCGAGTAAAAACATTCCACCCTTCATATCGACGTATAAGTTTCCAGAGATAATGGAAAACTCACAACCTCTTATTATCTGTGTTACAGAGGACACTCCACTGCGTGTTTATTATCCACGTAATATTTTTTCACTTAGGAATACATTAATGAAAATTCACCGTTCCGTCACCTTATCACTCTGGTACAAACAAGGTTGTTTCTCTAACCTTTTGAACCCACATGTGCCCTGAAAAATAATTTAAACTCGTGCAGCATGTATTGTTTTTTTTCTCGTGAAACACGGGGCCGAATTAGTTTTTGAAACTTAGAGAGTACTTAATTTATCGAAACTTGAAAAGTCTCACGATTTTTGTTTTAACGAGTACAGTCAGGCCACACACTGTCACAAAGGATTCACCGGTCAATTAAAGGTTTCATACATTCTGATAGGAAATTTCACTCTGATTCGTAATACACCATAAATTTATGTTCCTGTACTTTGCATACGACTGATTGGATACGAAATCTTGAAAAAAAAGAAGTAAGTTCACAATTTTGACCAATGGAATCGCCTAAAATATTGTTTTTTTTTAAGAAAGAAAAGCTGAAAAACGGAGAATTCTACGTCGAATGAGACCAACTGCAGCTCACCAACACGGCAGCCATGATGTTTGGCTATTTTTCAATGTTTTCCGAATATTTTCCGTGTTCACGACTTTTTCAGTAAAACGTAGTAACTTTCAAGAAACTGTAACTGAAAAATCCTAGCTAAAGCCGATACAGTATTGGCTTGTTTCAATTACCATAAAAATATCCTCGTGAAGATTTGATAAACAGGCGTACTTTTTTTAGTGACTAGGTACCTATATAAATATGTCAAAAAATCCCTCTTGAAAGTCAATGATGAAGCTGCTGAGTTTGCCACCCACCCGATGCTATAGTTTGAAGATAAATGGAGAAATTATAAGCATATATTTTGGTGTGATCATCTTGTGGGATTCTCACGGTAACTTTCTCATTCGATATTATTTGGTCATTCCACAGAGGAGAGAGATGACTCTCTCTGAGGAGAGTGTAACGTTTCTACCCTTGGCCTTCTTGACTATAGGTTAAATTATGTTGATCAAGAAGGAGCCGTGTCACAAGTCCGGAAGACTGTGGATATCGCGTGGTTGTTCTACCTATCAGTTCAGCTCAGTAAATAAATAACCCACGAAAACCCCAAATAAAGTAATCTGGATTTTGAGGAGATCGTGAAAAGAACTAAACCGAATGTGCTTCAGCTTACCTACCAACTAGCTGCGTGCTCCATTTTACGTGACATTTGATGTGACAGTATGGAAAAACGGTGCTAGACAACGGCATGGCATTGGACCATTTAGTCAACGACATTTTCAAAAATTATTGTACTCGATTTCAAGCTCTTTCAAGGAAAAATGTGAGGAGGTGAACATGTTGTGCTAACCTGAGCGAAGTTGAATTACACTGTCTGTGAGTGAAGAAGTGGGGACGGGTAGTGAGTTCGGGACTAGTTTAATATCATTATAAGAAGAATGGAAGAAAGGTGCAGGAAGTTCAAACCGAGGAGACCAGAAAGTAGGCAGAAACTCGAGTAGGCGGAGAGGGTAGGAAGTACGAGTTTGGTTTGGATCTGGGGAAGAAAGACTTCGTGCGAATGAAGGTGTGGAAGCAAGTTGTAACTCTATTCAGAGTGTTGGGCTTGTGAATTAGCTACCAGGCGAGGGGTGAGGGTATGAAGAAGGGCTAAGAAAGTAGAGAAGGAGGCGTAGGATGAAGAGAGGCAGGCTCGGTGGGAGCTCCTGTAATTAGATTGTGATTTAAACGTTTAACTATAGTAAGGTTATTACCGTTTTGTAGGGGAAAGTCCGGGGTAAGGATGACACGGGCTTAGAAGGCCCTAGGGAAATCATAGTTAGAGGAACCGCCTAATGGCGCACTACTAAAGGGCTTCGCTAATAGAAAGGACACTGCTGCAGTACACAGGCTCTCCCTCCTATCTAGTGTGATTTCACTATCATGACGTCATACAACTGCCAATCGGGACAAAGCTGTCAGAAATCACTGTGATGTAGAGTTTAGATGTATAACTCAATACGATATCCCCAAACTGCAGCACAACCAAGGGTTATCCTCAGTTTTATGTTGATTACGGTAAGTCGGGATTCTTTTCTACAAGATATGGAGCAACGTACCTATTGGTTATTAATTTTTGGGTGCAACGCTTAACTTTTTATGGAGTCTACTATGAAGATAGTAATAACCAAAGTAAAAATGACCATTTCAGGCTAGATTTTCGTGCATCTGCCGTACGAAGCCCTCAGGGGGTCACCCATCCGATTTTGGATCTATTACGATAGTCTACTAATCGCCTAATTGATTTAGTCTCCAATTATGACAGGGAGATAAGTAACGAGAATTTCAGGATAAGCAGTGGGAATAAAAAGTCGTGAGAAGGAGAGAAATATTCTTATAATAGTGAGCTTTAAAGGGGATGAGGGGGAGAAGGACAATGGTGGATAATTACCAACCAAGTAATGAGATTCTGACGATAAAGATTGCAAGTTGGATTGGGGCCAACTCCCCCGTCCACCCACCACCCATCCCTTACAGCTGCTAGGTTGCCCCTCCTCCTTGGACGACAAAAGTCCATTCACTTAGACATTAGGGAACTTATCTTGGCCGAACCCGCCCACCACAACATCGCTGGTGCGGCAAGAAACAATCTATCATGAATCCTACACCCCAATCACCTTCTGATCGAAGAAAACCGCAAATGGCATTCATTGGCAACAAAATAACACACCTTTAATATTTCGTGCGAATTATGTCCAGAAGAATTTACTAAATTTATAACGAGAAATATCGATCCCCAATGTGTCATAAATAATGTTATTCCGAAAATGTATGAGGAAAAGGAATAAACCCGAATTTTCATTATATCTGAACTTTTATCAGAATCGAAATGATTCCATCTCTTTCCCCTGTCATTCCATTTGAAGACGAATTCAGGCTAGGGGGCATGTTCAATCCCGGCCCAGAGTGAGAGTTTCGGGGACGATATTGGTGGAAATTCTGGGTTTTCAATCATAATAATCTTGTAGTTGATTATAATCCGTTTGAGAAATTTTGCAATACCTTTCAACTCCAGTAGTTCAACTATATACATATTTTGAGTTACTAGTTCCAAAGTTATTATGTCTACATTCTATGATGCAAAATCAAACTCATGGATAGGAAACCCTAGACCCTCAAGGGAAAAGATGTGCCGAGGGGTACCAACTAGTCTCGAACTTAATTAAAACTTTGTGGTAATTCAAGGGGGCTTTTACTAATGGGCTCCTAAAATTGTTTGTCAGCGAATTTATTTATCATTGCCATTAATACTAAGCGTTATGATATTCTCCGAGGACGGCATATTAAGTACATTCTCCCACACTGCTAGGACGGCATTCTCCATATTTTCACAATCGGATAACAGCTATGTACCTTCGTTGGTAATATTTCACCGGGACCCCACAGGTTGCTCGCCCAGAGGTCGTTCTCGTACATTAGCAAACACCCAATACAAACAAAGACACACAACAGGTGGAGGATGGGTCCTGGACGACCTTGTTTTGCTAGATACACGAGAACGGCTTATTGTCTTCTAAAGCACTCTGATCCTGCTGGAACAAATCTGCTATACTATGAATAGATCCATGTAGCAAATCTATGATGCTTTGAATGTAGAGTGCACCATTGAACAATGCAATAAAAAAACATCTGGCGAGAGGCCATTACTTCAAAACCACGAAAATATCTATACGTTTGTTATTGTTTACATTCAGATTCACCAACTAGCTTCATTCTGTATTATTTTTGACCTGTTAGGTAATTAATAAAAATCGATTATCGATATCGATTGTCGGTGTATGCAGGTGCACCAACTTATCTATTGGTAGTTTTCTGCAGATGTTGTATTGTTCATTATTATTTCTTATATCACTGATGCATGGGATATTTTCTAAAAATGTAAAAAACAATTTATTCTGAATTTATACATTCCTATTGAAGTATATTGAATGAGTATTTTTGTAATGAGTGCAGTGAATTAGTGCCACGTGATGCCATCGAACTTACGATTTTCCGAGGAGTGGGACTGGAACTCTTGCTTTCACCATCCATCTTGCCCTTCATTTTTAACTCTACAAGTTATCGCCGTATTTCGCAATTTTCATCTCGTTATCATGTATTTTTCTAATGTAAAACTGTGCGTCATCGTCATACTCAACTGTAAAATTGAAGGGTTCGAAACTTTCTTCGTTCCCTGTTTCTTCGATTGAGTGACGTGATTTGAATACCTACCTGTCCAGTGGAGCTGTTTAGCCTCTCGTATCTGCCTGGACGTTCTCCATCGAAGTGTCTGTCCAAGGCCCAGGAATTTTATGGTTGTGCGAAGCAAGTGGATGGATTGATGCATTCTCCATTATGGGGATGTACATATACATTCTCCATTATGAGGAAACATGCAGCAATTATCTTCATCAAGGCCACACTTCTTTTTAGACTTCCATCCAGTCACTTGTTTTATTGAACAAGCCTAAACAAGTTCAGGCTACTTTAGGTGGAAGAACAAAAACTTCTTGTAACACTATAATTATTTATCTTTCCCTTCACGGCCTTATAGGTAGGACAGAATAATAGGTATCCATGCATTTGTTTTTCATTATACTGATATGAACAGTTCACATTTATTTCTTTGGTGATTATTTATCAAAACCTGCAAACTATTCATAGGTACTTACCAAAAACATTTGAGTAGGTAGACAACAACCTTTTGTTTCTCCAAATCCTTAATATTTTGGAGTGGTCCTTCGAAGCAATCTATTATTTGGCTACATTTTACTATAATATCAGTCCGTATTCGGGTTTAGGATCATTGGTTTCTTATTTATGACGATGAAACCCCATTCTAGCCTAAACAAAATATATACATACTCTTCAGGAATCATGTTAGAAATGGATTTCTATGGAGAACATTTCCAGAAATTGGGATAACTGTAATTTTGAAGCCATTGCAATACTTTAATTTGCCTTAAAAATTCGCTAAAATTGAAGTCCGTACAATGGAACATTTCCAATTTGAGCAGAAAAAAAAAAACAACCAAGTACCAACCACAAACTACTTACTTGTTAAATAATTTTTCACAGAAAAACAATCAAAATAACTCTTTTGTCGACGCCATTGAATATTTATGGTACCTACTGGATATATTGTGGTGATTTTCAATGGATTTTCACTCTCTTGTAACACTTCACTGGAAAATCACTACTCCTCAACATGCGGAGCTAATGAAGAATGATTGATACAAAAAAACAGATACACCCACATCCATCCACAGCCACACACCGCCCGCACACACACAAATTTATTGGGAATGGCACTAGTCAGCTGTGACGAGTGTGGATTGGTGAAGCAAGATCGGTGTCCCCACTCGTCTCGCCACTTTCGATGCATTCAAAGAAGTAAATACTGTATTATGTCTACATTTTTACATTTTTATGGACGGTTAGCCAATAGTGCCTGAAAAACTCGATTATAAATTTATAGAGGCTGTCCTCCTCGCCCCAAACCATTTTCCGTTTAGCCTACCTCCTAGGGCAAGGAACGTGAGGATCTACGCTCCTGATACGTATTAGCCAAATAATATTCACCGCCGTGACTTTCCACTTCATTATGATAATAATAATATTGATACACGTGCGGTATCTACTAGCCCCAGGAAACTTATTAGTTAGAACGCATCAAATCCCAGCCGGAAATCATCAAATCCTTGCGTACAGGTTGGATGACTACCGTTCAACTAATTGAGGACGTTATGTAAATAAACGAATGCCCAATATTACATAGACTTGAAGCGACCCCTCGGTAGGAATATTATTCATTCGACTCTGCCAGAATCTGAATTGCGGACAGGGTCGATGAATTTGATCGTGTCTCTAGTCAAATAAATGTTGATTTTACACCACCTTATGAGACCTCTATTCTCAGTTTTCTATTATAATATGCTGTAAGTGTAGATTGAGATTTTCACGCATTCCTGGGAAATAATAAATGCGCACTCTAAGGTAGATTTTTTTTAAAAATAGGTAGGTAGATAGTGTTTGTTCACCTCATTCGTTCCAAACTTTTACCGATTTAGAACAGTTATTTCAATGGTTTTTTAAAAGTATTTTCATTACCTATGGCTTTGGTAGTTTTTGATCCAAAAGATGCGATCTTGTGTTCCTGTTTGACTCTTTTCACTGATGGATGATTAAGGTACTTATAGTCAATAATGGGAAATGACAGTGGCCTTTGATTACTTCAAAATGTGGAACGTAGTTCTGAAGTCGAGCAAAGGCGGTGCTTGAAACGTAACAAAATATCAATGAAACTGTTTGATTTTCGTCCACCCTCAACCCCCCCTTGTGTCTTCGTTCTTTACATAACTACCTACGGGCTTACCCACGTGAATAATGGTAATCTAGTATTCCATTGGGCAATGTGATAGGTTGTATATACTTACCTTGCGACACGCTAATATTACTAAGTCGTCGTACTGCTTATAGGAGTCTTCTTTGTGTCTTCGACACGTTCAATTCTTGCTTTTAAACCCTCTTTATTTTACCTCGTGAATCGCCGCAGGCGTATAGGATTTCTATTGGTGTCACTCAGACCCGCCATTTTAACCCTTGAAAACACTTGTAGTAGACCAACTTCTCTAGCCACGCCCTTGACATTAATTTTTGTCGTTCTGGTTGTAATGCCGTTATTCCAACAGGTGAATCTTTTTCTATTTGTGTCCTTCCGACATACCTTTTGAACTTTGCTGATTTGTCTTGAAGTTATGGACATACGGATTTGCGTATAAGTGATAATATTCTTGCGACACGAATGTTGATTATTTGACTATCTTGTCATTACAACCACGCTATTACTAAACCTAAGATCTTCTTACAACACCCTTTTATTCCCTGACATGATACAAGTAATGCTTATAGGAATCAGACACGGTTAGGTTCTATCTTTCGGTAGGCCTAGTTAACACTCATCTAGTGACCATTCAGTTGTGTTTTAATTCCCTATTGACATATCGTCACGAACATTGTAGAGCTTAGCTTGCAGATTGGTGGCAGCTGCTTACACCCTACTATAATTACCTACACTAAGGTTCCTATTAGGACTTGTGAACATAAACAGACAAAGTACCACGTTTGTCCAAAAAAATATGAAATACAACATGCAAATTGAGAAGGTATACAAACCTAATGGAAATATGGTTTCTGTAGGCCAACATTTTGTCCCATACCTTGGGATGATCTTGCGTTTAGGTCAATCTACAACTAGACGTTCGTCCTCCCTCAGCTGTAGTAGTAACTATTTTCCAATATATTGGACGGTTCTCCCCGTTATACCTACAAAAGAATTATTATTTTGACTGGAAATTGACAAAGCAATCTTCTTCCTTTTTACCCCTCGAGTTTGCTCAAGTTATTGTGGAGCTCTCAGACCACCGTGGTCAATGAAAAAGAGGGCACTTTCAAGTCTCTGGAAATCAATAGTGTGTTTGCGCTGATTCCATAAATGTGGAAGCGGAGGTGAAACGGGCGGGGAGCCTCCGGGCAATTGCAACGGTATTTATCGAAGAAATTGTATTTCTGTGCTGAAGATAGAGTGAGAGGGAAAATAGAAAGAGAAAGAGTGATGAAGGATATGTTGACATAGCTAATAAGAGCGAAGGGGGCAAGCGGAGAAGGGTTAGGTAGGCCCTAAAGGCCTCGGATTTTTTTAACCCAATAACGCTTATACGAGTGAACCGCAACTCACACAATTACTTCCCCTGCACGTGCACAGAAAATTTAGTTATGAGCACTTTCAAAACATCCAAATTAACTTCCGGAGATACAAGCAAGGGCATTCGCTCTGGTGAAGCGGGGGAGCATCCATAGCACTCCCGGAGGGTCGTACTTTCTCTTTTCCGCTGGCAGGTTGATAGCCATTGCACTCCCGGCACAGTCAAGGCTCGTAATGTGAACTTTGCCACTGCACTCCCTCACATTGTCTCCTAGAGATAAGATAGAAGCGATGTGTTTCACTGGTCGTAAGTTTCGTCATGACCGAGGCAATGTCTGTTTATGTTGCTGGTGGAAGTCGTGACCAGAAAGACGTATTTTTTCACGAAAACTTATTTGTATTTTACAAAGAACTTAACTGTGGCGGATTGCGTTGGTTGTGTGCGGGAAGGTGGAGTAAGGATGTAGGGCGTATATCAGGACACAGGAGGAGGAGGTTGTTCTCCCCCAACCTCGTGTTGACCAGCAGACGTTGGTGATGGATTTTGTGAGTGAGTACTGGATTCGCCAAGTGACTTGCCCAATGCCAGCGATTATGTCCAGTACCTCCATGACGACTACATTTCTGACACCGCCCTATTCCACCATTCCATTTGGGCTTACAGATCAGCAGATCTTACAAGAACAACAAATGCATGTATTTTCATTCTTCTTTCAACAAGGATTTCAATACAGAGCACCCCAACTTATGCTCTAAGTGTACACTAAGCTGGAGTCACTGGAAAAAAAAATTGTAAGCGTACACCGGCCGCGTGCAAGGTGAAAGGGCAGGAATGGGTGCAAAAATTAATTCACAAGCGCGAAAATGGGCTCCCACTTTACAAATACATCAAAAGAGTGTCTGCTAAACTGTCTGTACAGCAATAAGTTTGTAATATGCTTTTAATTTTTGTTTTTTATGACTTATTTGTCTTCATGTTATTATATTTCAATTAAATTAGGTAATGAATGATCGCCTCTCGCGTTGACAATGGGGGTCAACGTGAGCAACCTCCTCGTGGTGTCCTCGGGGTTACGCTAATAGCTCACATTGGGAGTGCAGTGGCACTGACCATTTGGGGAGCATTGTGGAATCGGGAGTGTAGTGGTGTTGGACCCTCGGGGAGTGCAGTGGTATCTTTTCTCGGGCCTGGGAGTGCAATGGCTATCCCCGGGTGAAGTGTACAATGTCACTCCAAACAATATTTGACCTTGGAATCGAGCTAAAAAATTTGAAAAAATTTCAATATGTCTGTAATATGAAAAAAAGGATGACTTTGTTTTCCAGAATTTGTGTAGTACTCCTGGGGGGCAATTTTTGAAGAATAAGGGTCAAAAAACGTGTATTTGAGGTCTTTTGTGTTAATTACATATTAAACATTAGAACATACGGTATATTCGCAATCTGCGCAAAATTTCCTATAATAATCACCTACCAAATCGGCTAAAATGTTCTTTTGAAAATTGGCTCATTAACTCATGCTGCATGACTGGAACTTTTTATCTGTCGTATTGCATTATTTTGACCTATTCCATCTATTTGCGGTTACTGAAGGTGACCTACTGCCATAGATCGGTGCTGATCCCAGAACACAGAGTGAGAAGAGAAGCATTGGGACAAAATACATTCAGTGAGAAGAGTGATGTATGAGGTGCGAGAGCGCCAGCGCTCCCAAAGCAAATCGAATTTTCTTGACAATGTGAGCATATCTCATCCAAGACGCCTCCACACCATAAATCAATCGAGACTCAACAATAAGCCGATTGTCTAAAAGGTAGGTACATAACCTATTTGCGATTGGAATTGCATTAATTCTAGGCAATAAATAAGCGACAATGGGGAGTAGTGAAACCTGACAGAGCGCATTGAGGCGGGGATGATGGATCGCGCTATTGACGAGACCTAAGGTACAGTTAATTAGAATGACAGGAACAAACGGTTCCCTAACTAGATCAGACGGACCTAGGGAGCGCACCTGGGGAAGCCGATCTATAGCTTTGATGGACGGTTCCAGATATTAGGGCCGATATAGCCCCGTTTAAACGTTACGCCATAAATCAGATTAAGGCTTCGTGGAAAGACGTGCGTGAGTCCTTCACTATTATAGTAATTAATTCTTAATCACATCCCAGAGCTTCACCTCCCACTCGCTCAGATCCCCGCTTACACATACACAATAATATCAACTATACAACATCAATGTAAGTACCATAATACAGGATGCTAAAACGCTATACCTGCATTATCTCATCCTTACTGTTTGTAATCACCTAGCACCCATCGAGAAAACTGCTTGAGTCCTGAAAAACCTTCATGAGCCCAAAAAATCATATGAGGCGCTTCACTTTGAAATAGCCTTGAACGACTCATAGCATTGTTGAAGTTGTACCAACTACCCACTGGGGGAAAATAATGATCTACACAATAAGAGCTACTAGTAGCAATACGAATATAATTTAATTTCCATTTTTCGGTTGCTAATAATGAATATTCATTTGTGCAAATTCATCGGTAGGTACCGCTTCTAGATGCAAATCATGAAAATCATCCGAAACTTTAGGACAACTCTTGGCGGAAACTACCCAACCCATACTGACTCACTTAGAAGTCTTCTACCTCACTCTCTTACTAAATTATAATCCCCCTTATCAACCGAATAATTTTGCTGTGTTCGTTCTTAAAGTTTTAAATTTATCTTCAACTTCTCTAGAATTTATGAATTCTTATCAATTTATTATGCATTATTGTTCCTTACCAATTCGAATCCAGTAAATACACAATGTTGGTTCAGAAAGTAGATTCGATTTTTCCTAGAATTCAGAAGATTAGAGGATCATCACTCTCGATGAGGCATTGAGGAGTCTTGGCTACACATCGTCATCAGCCAATCCATGGGTTCGAATCAAGATGAGAGGACGAGAGAACCATCGTAGACGAGCTTCTCGTGATCATCAAAATGGACGTGGTTACGGACCAAGCCTGATGAGAAATATCGGTGAGCTCAAATATTGTCTTGGAATCGAATTAAGGAAGACTAAAGAGGGATTCAATGAACCAGCCAAAATACTCCTCAAAAAATTTGGAATGGACAAAAGTAAAAAGGTATCAACTCCGACTAAAACTTGAGAAGGGTCAAGGCATCGATGTGAGCATTCCATGTCAACGCTCAATCGGAGGAATCACGTACCTCGCCTTTGCCTCAAGCCCTGACAGAGCTTATGCCGTTAGCTACCTGAGTTAATACAATTCCTGCGTCAACTTTGAGCATCGGAAGGCAGCTGAACGGGTGCTCGGATATCTAAATGGCTCGAAACAACTAAGTTCTTGATCTTCAAAAAATCCCCAAAACCAATCATCAGCAGTGTTGACTACAGATCATACACTGGATATCGTTGCATGTCCGCTGATGGACCGGTGAGTTGGGTGTCCCAAATACAACGGACAGTTGCCCTTTCAACTCAAGAGGCCGAATACACAGCAATCACTGTAGCTGCATAAGTGACCATCCATTAGGATCAACCTCAGCAAACGATTTTGGTGTTTAACATAATACGATTGACATTTTCAACGACAACCAGGCTGCCCAAAACCTGGCTATCAACCCAGTTCTCAGCGCGAAGTCGAATCACATCAATGTCGAGCACCACTTCATATGACAAGCCGTTCAAGAAATAAGTGTCAAGCTGCACTACAGACCCAGGGACGTATTAGAATCAGACAGACTGACCGAGGTAGGTACTTTCAAAACCAAAGCATCAAGTTGACTGTGGAAGACTAGGACCACTCGTGAGGAGTATTGTGGCAACACATCACGAGTTGATAATTTATTATTTGAATTATTGTGAAACCGTTTTACTGATGGCTGAAGACTTTTCAATCACCATCATTCTAGGAATACAGGTACTTATGTAGTAAAAAATTCGTTTTCGACGCTACAAACAGTAATTATTTTGTTATTTTTGCCACGAGGTATGAGTATTAGGTATGGGTATGAGTGGATATGTGGATATTCGGCCTTGAAAGAAATAGGAGCAATATAAACTCAGTAGAATATAATGCATTTAGGCATGATGAAAATACGGGTGTTCGTGCAATCACAGGTGCGCTGTTGTTTTTATTATGGCTTCTTTCTATTTCATAAAAATTTACGGTCGGCCCGTTAACAAGTAAAGTACCTAAATAGCGGTACATCTAAGCAGATTGTAGCGATATTTCAAAGAAGCCAGCGCTGCCATATTTTCAAAGAGGGGGCGGAGATGATCCGGCTTATGAATGAATTACTAGTGCAAAAGACCTGCCACATGGTGTGGCTGTCTTCCCAAGAACATCAATATAATTTATGGCAAGATGATCCTATATACGACCTTATCGATAATAGTGCAGTGGGAATCTGTTGTAACCACCAATAACCTTACCTCGATGAAGCACCGAGAGTCAGTACGTTTTTATAGTTGGATTTTACAGTAAACTGTAGAGTGTCTACCGGTGGAGTTTTGAAAGAAGAGGGTAAACTGTTAGATTGGCGTCAAGATTTGGTCTATAAAGAGGTACCCACCCGATCAAAACTAAAATAATATATGGATAACAATACTCCTACGAAGATGGAGCCAATGACGAGAGCCACCATGCATATAGTGATCAAGCCCTGCGGTTGGACTCGGCTAATAAGGAAGCCATTAAGAAACATAATATGTACATGAACACGTAGTTGAATTTTAACATGAGACGTTAATGAAGTGCACAGCAAATCAAGAAGGGTGGAATTGATAAAAGTGGAAGGGGCTTATCCTGTCTAAGGGTTGGTGGAAAGCAGTCCCCTGAATCCCTTCTGATTTGATGATTCATTCTGCAGGGGAAAGGAACTTCAGTGATGAGGCGCACAAGCACATATAGAAGTCCTTGCAAGTTGGTCTGAGATTTAAAAAAAAACCAATTTCATTGACTGGGTGCATCCCAGTGGGTCGGAATTTTGCACTTTCGACCTCGGATTCGGATTCAGCGGCCTTGAAAATCTCCGAGTACCAGTTTTCAGCTCAGAATTTTGTGTAGAATCGACACAAAGCGAAATTGCTAATGGAATATGCATTATATCCCACCATATTGCACCTTTTTGGGAAGCTCTCACTGAGATCATTCCGATAGAATCGATTTTTTCTAATTTTTTTTCTAGTAATTAGGTGGGATACCCAATTTCAGTCGAACATGACGTCACGTTATTTATGGAATAATCTTTCAGTTTTCGAATTTATTATTCCGAGTTACTGTTTAATGTATTAGCCAAACAATGAGCAGTGTGTGATACATACTATTGCCTTATCAATCATTCATCACGAATCGAACATTCCATCTCAACATCTCAACTAGCAAAAGTATAATTTCATTGGTACCTCAAGGAAGCGTGTGGGGGCCAATTCTCTATCGATAAATTTATGTAAGTGACACACCAACTCTACCCAATACCACCCTAGCAATGTTCTCGGGCGATCACACCATTTTATCACGGTCTCGCTGTGGCAATGTTTCATCGAAAAATATCTAACGACACGTTTCTGACAGCGAAGAATAGAACCGAAAGTTGCCCACTAAAATGAATGCTCAAAAATTAAACGAAATCACATTCACCAACAAGAGGAATTTCCAAGTGGACCCCATCACCCTGAACTGTACCATTGTACCCGAAACTGAAGGTGTGGAGTACCTTCTAATAAAACTCAACAGGGAGCTATCATTCAGTTATCACGTAGATGACCTTTAAAGTGGGGACCGCATAAACTTTGTGAAACCATTAATCGGAGCGAACTCCCCACTGTCTCTGTGCAACAAAAGACAAATTATACCTAGTTATGAACAGACCCTATGACAGTATGGATGTTCGTTATGGGGGGATCTGCTAGTGCCACTCAAATAATCAAGGTCCAAGTCCAGTAAAACCGAGCCCTCCGCCTAATCACGAATGCAGAATGGTAGGCGTGAAAATCGGTCATAAATCTAGATTTTGGTATACCAATGGTGAGAGGTGATACCCTCAACCTTCCAGCAGCAGTATGACAAAATCGCGTCCCACCCAAATCCAATATTTCAAGGATTCGCGGACCAACTTACTACTAAGCCAACAAACCGGGAGAAGGCTAGAAGATCGTCTTGATGATCCCTAAAATACTATGTACATATTTATGTGGAAACAATATTCATCTGTGATACATCCTATAGTTTATAGTAAATAACTACTTAACTTTATTCTTTATTCATTAAAAAAAATAACGAGCCGTTCTATTATTAACAACAACAAATTTAAGAAGAACTGCTAGTGGGCAGCTACCTTAATAAAAGTGTCATTGTACTTTCTTATATTTATGCGTACGGATAAAATGTAATGAATAATTTATCAAAACTGTAAATTAATTAGTTACGTTGAGTTATCTTGAAGAAAAAAATGTGCAGTGAGAACAAGTCAAAGTAATTTTTTTTAAATTTCGGTACGATTTATTGTGAAACATTGAAACACAAACCAGGTAGGTACCTACCTATACCCAGGGGAACAGAAGCCTACATGTAGGTTGGGCAAACGCCATGTTGAAACTAACTTTGTATTTAGGACTTCCCTCACTTTTGAGTAGTGTTCTTATTTTCGATCTGAGTCGGAGGAGGACGAAAATCAACTAAAAAAAAAGAACCATGTTGGGTCTGTGTGGGTGTATTATTTGTGTGATTTTTTGTGTATGTGTGTGACTATGGTTTGTGTGATGTGTGTGTGTGTGTGTGTGTGTGTGTGTGTGTGTGTGTGTGTGACTATGATTTGTGTGATTTTTTGTTCGACCCCAAAAACTTATCTATTCAACGGCCGAAAGAGCACATACCCAACAAACGTGGGCTCAACCACCACACATCCTCGGACGATTAATGACCTGGAGTCTTTTCATAAACTCACATCAAGAACAATTTCCAATCCTCCCACTGCTCCAACCATGAAGTGTGAATTAACTGTCTCGCCAAACTCCAAAGTGAGGCTTTCATCAAAATTAACTACACGGAAACCGCAAGTACTATGCACAAATGCAAGCAGCAATAAATATCAAGGACTCAATGATCATGACAATACAGTCAATATTCTACATTTTATAGTCGATTTTCAATAGGTACCAAGCTACTACTCGTTTTTTTGTTTTTTTTTGGTTTTTTTGTAGAGTCTATTCCTGATATTACTGCCTGCATACTTAGGTATTAATTTGTTGATTGTGTATTGTTGTATATTTTGGAATATTTATGATCATATTCAATAAACGTACCTTCAACCTATTAATTCCTATTAATTATTATTATAATTCTATTATTGTAATTGGGAGAATGGCCGTGTTATTCAAAAGTAAACAAATACCTATATGAAGCTGGCACCTTGTCGAGGGTTGATTACGTGAGTAAAGTGGGGATTAAAAAACAAACCTAATATAATAAATAAAGAATAAATAGTACCTACTTGTTGTTTATGTGATAATATGTTCTTTTTTGTGTCCCAGTTTTGGTTGTGCAACTGTAAAAGTAGAGGAATACTTGTAATCTACTATATTTTTGGTCAGCCCTGAATTCCAAAAGGTCTTAGCCTCGTTGGCGCTATTCAGTTCTAGAGTTTTGGGGTTTCGTGCGCTTTTCAACGTTCCAGGAAGATTTTGCGCTTTTCGACTACAGGTAATTTGCCTTACAGGTTGTGCACATTCTATACAATTACGAAAAATATTCATTTTTTGTCACGATCAAGACCCTAATAAACAATCAGAAAAGTATCACTATATATTATATCTTCAGTCTGAGAGATACAAGCGGCCCTGATTGCACTGCAGCTATACCCAATCGTTGTGACCAGGTTGCGAACCGATCAAAAATGCATCCTTCTGAACATGATAAGACTCATTAATGTTGAGTATTATACTTTACTAAAGCAAATAATACATTTTCTAGTGTCTCTATATACAGGCCATCTATAGACCTGATTCGTGGTTACAGCCGTTTATTTTAACAATACCCAGGCGTGTCAGTATAAGACAACACCAGATGAAACTGTAGAAGATGGATCTGCGAGGAAGAAGCTTAGGTACCTACCTTATTTATTTCATCAAGAAATGTATTGCATGCTACTGTAGTCCGTCGATACTAACTTGTTGTTACAGTGCCAAAATGTTAACAATACCAGGCCGTCTCAGGATGAGACAACATTAGAATGAAACTGCGGGATGTTGGATCTGCGAGGAAGAGGCTTTGCTCGAGCAGAACGTGGTGAGGGGCGGGAGGGAAGGATTGAACCAGGGTTTGCCGACGGGCAGGGAGTAATTGCTTATCCTCCGTAATTAGATTACCGGTGTAATTCCAGCATCCCTTGCTATTGGTTACCGACCTCCTAAAGGAGTGGAGAAAGGAGGAAGTTGAGTAGGAATGTGAAAATAGAACGCTGGTGTTATAAGGTTTTTATTTGTTCGTATGAAAACATAAAGGAGGTATAAAATGCTTTTGATAGGTTCGCGACAGTATTCCGTTGATTGGGCTCGATCTTGTTAGACTGTTGAACGAACTAAGATTCATGCAGTCAACGAGCATGTATTTACGTACGGTATCCATGAGGTCCATGACCTCAGTACCCAGTGAGTGTATTTAAGATAAAAATCCAACGGGCCCGACTTTTTAGAAAGTGTTTTCTCATCCAAAGGGCTAAATTGTGACCTTTTGAAGCAGTTTAAAGATTATTCACGCTATACTACTCCGGAATCTTGATATTTTCTGTACTAATTTGCCTGCCTCACTGCGCTGGGTTCAGACAGGAGCTCAGTAGAGCTTTGAACCCAAAAGTATCACGAGTGAACTCTGCTAAAGTGAACGGGAAAGCAAACGTAGTCCTGAGATGAATTTTTCCTCCAAAATCAAAATTTCAACGTGCATTCCACGTTGGAACAAATTTGGATCCGTACAATGTCTGTCTCTTTGTCGTCAGTCTGTCTGCTAAAACTTGCCACACTTGAAACTTCGACAGTTTTCAGCCGATTTCGATGAAATTTTCCAGAAAATGAGCGGATTAGGCCCTGGATGGCAACTCTTAAATCAGTGCAGACGAACCACTAGCAGCCTTTTCGCAATCGCAAACGTAAAATCTTCCAAATATAAATTATTAGTCACTATAGGTATGTAGGTTGTTTAGTTTCGGCACTATTTACTGTTCGATGGGGTCATGGGCTGACCTATTGTTGATGATTGGTGGTTTGGTTTGCATGCCCAATCCCCTCCCCATCCCCTACTATTATATCTCATCCCATCTATTTGATCCAGTTTCCTCTGCAGCACTATCGATTGTTCTCTGTGGAGTACATCCGACACCTCACTAACCAATATCACCTTATTTTTCTGTGCACATTTATATGTATGTACCTACCAAGTTAAATTCAACGATATTGGATCCCTGTACGGTTGGACATTTCCTTGTAGTTCAAGTGCTGTGCAAATTAATGGATGGATCGGCTGCTGGAAGTCTGCGGGGGCCCAACCATCATAATTTTATACGTGCACTCACTACACGTACCTACATTTCCTACCTTGATTTTCCTATCCAGATTTGTAATAACTTGTGCATGTCATGTCTCTCCACTGTTCATCATTTCGAGACTCTCAGATAGTTATTCTCGGGGAGTAGCTATGGAGTCACAACGGCTCACCCATCGAACCTATAAAAGTAGTGCGAAATACTGCGATTGTGCCAGGGACATAAATACCACCTAAGATTCTTAGAGAGCATCTGCAGTCTACTGCATTTAACACCCTGAACGTAGGTTATGGTTGGATTTTGCTCAAACTTATAGTGGTTGGGGACTGTCGTACAGGTTGGCCTAAGAATTGTATCGTAATCTCCCCACTCTCCCCTATATTTGCGCCAAGAGATAAGGAAAACCCCCTATATAATGGTTTGTGGGATCCATAAGAGCTACCTCACCTCGACCATTGGATTTATTCCCCGTTGGTATGGAATTACGGTGGCCCAACTAAAACTAGATTAGTGATCCAGTGTGTGTCTCTGTTAGTCTATAGATAACTAAAATGCAAGTGTGTATGTGTTGGATGTATACGGCAGTATAATCATCTCAATTCTGTCTTCAGGTAAGAGGCTCGAGTCGCGCTTTGCATTTAGAGTAGCCACGGTTCCTTTAGACTCCTCCCTACTCGGAAGCGGATTTGAAATTGTGGTGGGAAGCCCCATAGACTCAGTGAAGGCTCCTGAAGTTATCGACAACAGCTCGACAGTAACGTCTAGATGTTGGATATATTCGTGAATTTTCGATAATTTATTACTACGTTATACATTGGAGAACTTGAACTTCCCTTCAAAAGTAAATCACTTTATTAATGATAATAATAATCTTCTCTAATAATAACTTTTTTTTTTAGTTTATTATTGTTGATCATGAATCTTTGGGATCGAGTATGGAAAAAACAGCAACCACCCCCTCCCAAAAAATATTGAAAAACATGTTGAGTTGGCAGTATTAGAGCTTCCTCACTTTTGTAACATGGACGTATAGTATCAGTTAGTGAACATTTCAGCGAAATTTGTAGAATAGTTCCGGAGTTATAATAAGCCTATGAAAATAAATTTCAAGTTTGCGCATGCGTAGTAGCCATCACTTATCCAATTGTGGTGTAATTCATTATTTTTCATAGTGATTGTCTAATTGAAGCCAGCCCCCAACTAGGTACCTTCCTAATTTCAGCGGAATCGGTCCATCAGGAACTGAGGAATAGTAGTTGCACGAAATCACGTTAGCGCATGCGCACACGCTACTACTAGTGATCCGATGGCTATGAAATTAATAGGGGACGGCCTAGGGGCAGGGGCTACCCTGTACGATCTCCGATAATTTCACCTAAATTAGTCGAGTATTTTCGGGGTTATGGCGATGAACAAAAATTTCGAAATTGCGCATGCGCAGTAGGTATTATTGATACAATAGTGTTCGAAGTTAATTGTTAAACTCCAACTACCCCCTGAATTTGAGCGAAATGGGTCAATTAGGAACATGGTAATCGTTGTTTCAGGAATTTTACGTTTGCGCATGCGCACACACTGCTAGTGCTCTAATGAAATTCATAGGGGATAATCTGAGGAGTAGATTCTATCCTGAACATTTTGACACATCTTCACCAACAGCACTCTCCTACGACAGGTAGTTTTTTTAATGATTTTAAAAGTTTCCACCCCCTATGACGCCATTGGACCCATCATTTTGCTTCCGAGTCTGCAAGGCAGCGGAAGCTTTGTTTTCACTTTCGAGGTGAAAAATTTTTTCGTGTTCCAAAATCAGAATTTCAACTCGCATTTTGCGTTTCAGGGCCTCCTGAACAAATTTGGTTTCGTGTCTGTCTGTATGTCTGTTCGTCTGTCTGTCCACATTTCCTTGCCATAATAGCCATAACATCCACAATTTTGATCCTATTTCAATCAAATTTTCAGGAATTCAGCAGGCTTCAGCAAGGCCGAATCAACGGTCGACTGCGCAGGCTCTAACGAGATTTTCTTGTTACAGTCATATCTCCATGAATTTCGAACGGATTTTGGTCAGATTATCAGGAATGATGAGGGTAAGGTCCCTTGAGGTTCCATACGACATTCATCGTGATTGAATCAGCGTCAACCATGGCAATATAACTTTTTTTTTGTTTTGGTAGTCCAGCATTCTATCGTCATGAGAATGACGAACCGGTCATTTCTAGTTTTCTGATAATTTAATGGTGACATACTGTGGAGGCCACGAGGAAGCTTCTGTACCATGGCCATGGTAGCGTATTTCTCTTGGTCTCACAATTCTCAGTATTATGGAATCCACTTATGTTCATGGAACCATTACATACTTACATAAACTTAAGCAGTTATTTATTAGGAAATCTGTAGTTCAACCAATAGGGGATAATGCCATAATAGTATTATGAAGAAATCACTTGGTTGTGGAATGTGAATGACACATTATGTCATTCACAATCCTCAACCAAGTAATGATTACTTCACCAGGCAATTTCTGTAGGCTCCATCTCTATTTGAACATTTGCCGCTTTCAACTAAGTCCTCACCCATACAAAAATTTTAAAACTGGCTCTAGAAAGTTTGAAAATTGAAAATAATGTGACATGACAGAAAAATTCGGGGAATAAATAATTTTTTTTTTAATTATTTTAGTCCTTGGTAGAGAGAGAAGGTGGAATAGTGCAGATTTAAGGCGTAGACAACACTGCTAGTAGAGAGATATTCGTCTCGAGATACACCGCTATGTTCGTTTTTAGAGAGAGTTCTAGTATTGTTCCAGCGACTAGGAGAGCGTTCGTCGCGGTGACGTCAATTTCCACCAATCACCTTTTAGTACGGAGGCGGAGCTACAAATTCATGCCCAATTTTGATACTTTGTAAGGAACGAACGGACGATGAAACTCACTCCCGGTCTCTCTAGAGACCACGGTTAACCTCTCCCCAGTCAGAGAGAGTGAGCTGCCATAGGCCTCAAGCCCCCGGTGGAAACCTAACCTCTCCCAGGTCATCGACGGTGAGCAGCCCTAGGCCTCCCGTCCCCTTGGTGGAAACGTAACCTTTTCCTTTTCAGGACACCACTTCCCGGCTCCTTTTACAGGAGCAACGGCAACCTCTCCCAGGTTTTGACAGTGAGCTGCCCTAGGCCTCCTGCCCCCTGAGGAAACCTAACCTCTACTATGAGATTTTCTCCAATATAGACGGTCCTTTTCCCGGTCTCTCTCTGGAGACAACGGCTAACCTCTCCCAGGTCGTGGACGCTGAGTTGCTCTAGGCCTCCTGCCCCCTGTGGAACAGCTTCTGCCCCCGACGTTGAGCAGCCTTAACCCGTTGGCTCGCAGATCCTTAACTCCGGCGCTGTGTGAACCTTCCTGTGCAGAGCTTCCATACCGCCGTCGAGGACCATTACACCCCCAGTGTAGAGAAGGCGCTTTGAGCCCCCGATCCGCTACGTGGGTTTCTCCTGCCCCTAGTTTGCCATCGGTGAGCAGCCGTAGGCCTCCCCCCGCCTCTAGCTGGGCATTCCTGCCTCCCATCGCCGGAGCCCTACCCTTCTGGGGACTCCTGAGGGAAATATTGGGATAGGACGGGAAAACGTTCTGACGAAAGTAGAGTGAGTTAACTCCTCCTTACATCACGAAAGGTCCCCAACGAGATACCCTCCTCCTAGGACACTAGAGAGGAGCTGCCTGGAACTCCATCCTATAGAAGAGGTTTTTTTCCTCAATTCCTCCGAATTGTCTCCTCAAACTGAGTAGAGACTCGGAAAAAGAGAGATTTGGGAAACCATTCAAAGAATACGTCTATATCTGTTAGGAAGGCTAGCCCTCCTCCAGATCCTTCTTCTAGGCTTGTAGCTACTTCCCTCGGTCTCAGGTTCAATAAGAACCCAAAAACGACCTTGAGTGTGAAAAGACCTGATCCAGAACACAGAAGTCGCCCCCACCCGTCTCGTCACCCCTCTCCGAGGATACCAGAGTGAGGAATTCAACAGGAGCTGTACTCATCACAAGGGTATGATCTTTCCTTGAAGTAGCATATACTACCCACTCTCTACTTTTTCTGAAAGTGCTTAAATCCACTAAAAGTTATCCTCCCCAAATTGCCTAAAAACCAGTGTTAAATTCTTCCTCACTCTCTACAACTGTGTTCTCAACATCATCACCAAGGTAATTTCGAACAGTATCTCGATTATCTGTAGTACGAATTTTTGTCACATTATTTCTGTATACTAAAGTTGATAATTTTGAATATATATTTTTAAATTGTATCTCAGAATTAGTGTGTCCTACCACCTTTCTCAAGTAAATTTCTCTCTTGGGCTCATAAGTTTATCAATTTTAATAGGTTAATTGAATAAGTGGAAAATAGGATCTAGGATCGTATTTTAAGAGTTAGAGATGTCCAATCCTCCGTTTGTTAACCTGCCTAAGATGTACCAGCCTACAATAATTAAAACAAAACTGCAATCAAATTTGAATTAGGGTTAAAAATGTTCTATATTATTAATAAGTTTAATAGGTAGATAGTTTTAGTGAGCTGAAATATTTTATAAATAGGATTGTTATAATATGTTTACAATAGTCAGTTTGTTGAAGTTTGTTGTAATATTTTGAGAACTAATTCAAAGTTGTAATATTTTGGGAACTAATTCAAAGAACTACATTATGTTTTAATCACTCTTATGGAACAAGCTAGTAACATAACAATGAAATTATCCCAAACAATTGGAAAAGGAATGAAGGGCCTGGACAGGTCAATAAGACCTTAGGCTCAAGGCATTCAAAATTAAGAAAGTGAGAATAAATGTTTATTGTATGTACCATTTTTGTTCTGCAATGTAAGAATATTTACCTGAACAAATTTAAATTGACTTGACTTTCATTTTGTCTATCATAGACTATAAATAGTAGTATCAATTTCCCCTAGCTTTGAAATTAAAGCCCATTGAAGATGTAGAAGCAACGCCTATTTACCGTAGTACTGCTTGAGTGATTTGGATTCCAAAATATCCGTAGGACCAAAGTTGGTAATCACAGACCATTCGTAGAGGCCATTAAAACTCGAGCTAACTGGAGAGTGGGCAGTTAGTACGAGTTGGGAGATCTTATATCATCCCATTTATTTTTCAAGCTAATCCTTTAGAAGAGGGGAGAGCAAAAGGGGTCGAATGAATAGAAGAAACTGAAAGAGAAAAAAGAAGGTAACAGCGAAGGAGTTGGTAATGAGAAATAACGTTAATTGACTGAGCCGCCGCCGATTTGTCTGTCACGGTCCGAGAACATTGACGTGAAGCATTCCTTAACCTCAACCCCTTTCTGCCCCGAACTGTGGAAGGAAACAAGAGTTAATTCCCCAAGCTGGGAGATGAATAGAACAGGAAGAGAAGGAGCCGAACAGAGTGGGAAAGAAGTGAGGGAACTAGAACAGGGGGCGCTCTGAACGAGTTCACATCGGTTCATGCTCCCTTGGCCTTTCCCTGGAGACTGGGAAACCCTTTCTGGCGAAGAGTTGCTTTACACCGGAAATAATGAAGAACAAGTAGGTGGAATTACACTCTAACCTACTTCGGAGTGAGGCTGATGTGGATCAGGAGAGGGAGAGAGTCTACATGCAGCACAGTAAATTACTACTTGATGGAACTAATGCAATAGAAACAGTTTCAACTCGTGTTGTCCCGACGTTGTACGTACCTACTATGGTGTAACACCCATAACATCATTAACACACATTTAAGCTAGAATGTAACTAACTACATCGGGGTTGTAAACGTGAATAACAAAGAAGAGGAGATCTGGATCTTATCTTATTTAAGAGCGATAAAAGGGGGATTGAGGGGTGTACAGAGACTGCCGACAGTTTAGTTAGCAAGTTAGCTGTCATTTTTACTAATAATTTCTGTCTTAAACTGTTTTTCTATTTAACACTGGCGCTGCGACAACCTCCAAACTAAAATCAATATACTAATTCTTTCGTGCCGACAGCCGTCCTTATCTGGTGTAATAAACCGGTTCCCCCGAGATCACCGAAGTTAATCCAACGGCGGCGTGGTTAGAACCTGGATGAGTGACCGCCTTCTTGGCTGAGAGTCCCAGCCTGGGACCACACATCTCAGTATTTTCGCGTAGGGCCGTCGGCGATGCCCTCTCCACTCAGGGGGTTAAGCAATGAGTAGCCAGCAGAACAAATTTTGATCCTCCCTTAGGAGGACAGCTGATGACGTCCGCGCCGCCGAGAGCTGCAGATGGACGAAAACCCTGCCAGAAATGGTTGTATACTTTACATACTTTAACTACTACTCATACTTTCGCGTTCTTTAGTTGGAAAAAATGATGAATGCAGGAAATTTCCATTCCACTGTAGTAGGGACGAAATTCTGCTATAAGTAAATATAAAATTATTTCCTTACTACCCAAATCGTTTTCATACGATTTCTCTTAGGCTATTTATAACTTTGTCTCCAATAAATTTGTTCTCATATAATTTATTTATTTATTTATAAACCCGTATCTTCAGGTAGGTATTTAAGTATGTCCAATCATCAGGCTCAACTGGCTGATGAATAGATTTGTATGAGATTTTTAGCAAAATCTCTGTGGCATAATTTGGTAATAGTATGCTCCTGCGTGCCTGTTAGTAGGCTTTTCCAATGATGGGTAAGTTCCTAGGCAGGTTAAGGGATGTAACAGAATTCTCTCGCCCTCCTCTTTCGCCAAGAATCGAGATCCATCACGGCCGAAATTAGATATACCTATTATGTATTTTATCATTTTTTTCAGGTGACGTTTCGAGAGCATAGAAAAGCTTCTAGTGTGGGGATTAGAGATTTCATGCCACTATTTATATATTAAAGTTCCGGATTCAAATCCAACTGAGTAAATGAGATCTTCTATCCCTCCGTCTTTCTCAGTGAGGAAAACAGAGGCAACACACCTTCATTACCAACGATTTATCCCTTCGAGATGATCGACAAGGAGCATAATGAACGGTTAACGATAGATAATAAATTATTAAACCTACCTTTGAAGTTCCAGCTTCAAGTGGTGACGCCGTGACGGTTGTATGATTAATGTAGGGCTATTACTGGGTATGGGGAAGAGATATTCTCACTTACTAATCCTTTATTGTGTATATTATGCAACACAGGTATTGAGTTATACCTTAATTATAGAGTAATTGTAATAGAAATTCAAACGATGTATGATACTTGATTCAATGGGAGTTTCATAAGTTTTGGAATGGTTTTTGATTGAAAATAATAAAGCAAATATAATTTTCACCTAACACTGAAAAACGCGAGCGCTATTCGCCTCGAACTAATTCTAACAACCCCCCGAGATAAAAACTCAAAAAACCAAAGCACTGCCCCTGAACTCTGAATTGACTGCACCAACCCCGCAAATCTCGGTCCAACTATTTCTATTACCTCTGCAATCACGATGCCGAGAGTTCCCGGCCATCAAAAGTGACAAAAGCGTTTTCCCAAGTTCGAAATTTCAAACCAGTGCAGAGGAAGTCGGGATCCCTTGTCATGAGGGGGAACCTTTAATTATTCTCGTCGTCTCTGGAGACTTGGAGCGGGGTTGTAAGTGGAATTCCGATCGTTTTCAAACGAGAACTCACCTACCTTAGGGCCGCTGAGAATCGTTCATTATAATTACCTTCGTAGAGACTACTTTCTTCCTTCCAAACGGGAAATTTCAATTAGATTTTCTTATTGTATATTAACTTTTAATGAATCAGTACTCCCTTCGATAAGTAGTGACTATACGTTAATTTTGTACCTACAGTTCTAAAAAAATTGTTATTATTTTGTATTATGTTTTTTATATTACCTGGAATTCATTTGAATATTTAATTGTATGAAAATCTTGAACTTATTTATACAAGGCTATTTAATTGTACGGAAATTGTAACCTTATTTGTACAGGAGAGGGAAGTTACGGTATTACCTACCTTCAAAGAAAATGCTGCAAAATATTACACAACAAATAATTGATTCCTCTAAAATCAAAATTTTCAATCGTATTCTGGTTTATTATTTTCAATAAGGAACCTTTAGAATCGAACATGACAAAATTTGTTAGGTATCTAAATGACGAGACCTCGCGGAGCACTGTAGGCTGTACCGATCGTTCCTAACAAGGACTTGAGGCTCATGTGTAGTGTAGTTTGTTGTGCGAGTGAGAGGGAAGATGCAAAAATTAATTTCTGTTCTATTTAGGCAAGGAATTGGTCGATTTTCAATTTTAAAATTTTTTTGAGCTTGTATTAGTAACATGTGAAGCATTTTCTAAAATCCATTTTTGGCTTTGTATTTATGTGCAACATTTTTCAAAACTCTATCTGTATTCCAGTCAAGTGTCCAGAATCTAAGGAAGCTCCATTTTCGACTCAGCTGATCTGAGAGCTCCATTTTCGATTCAGCTGATCTGGGAGCTCCACCTAACTTCCCTGGTAATGAAGCAGGCTAGCGACACATAAGATTGTTTACTAACCATTTATAATATCGCATTATTGGATGAACATCTCACAGATTAATATAAAACTTTGATATAAAAACGCTGCAAATTATTACTCAACGGTTTATTATTTTC
>JAEMON010000009.1:21655735-21669267 GCA_030264115.1 Lygus lineolaris | reverse complement strand
CGAAACTAAAAAATTGGCAATACTGTTGAAACCACCAAAATTCCCCGATCTTGTTCTCTTTTGGCTCGATTAGGCAGAGAATCGGGCAGCAGGGATAAGAATTACCCAATGTTGTACATCATATTTTATCCAATATTACATCTATAGGTTGGTATTGCCTACAAAACATAAATTTCTTACGGATTTAAGATGCATCTAGAAGTATGCTGTGACAAAAAATTAGGTATGGGAATCGCGAAGTCGAGAGCTAATAGAATGAATGGAGCAGCTCCACTGTAATGCAGGAAAGATATACATACCTGCATATTACAGAGAGAATCCTACCGTATTCACCACGGCTTCTCATCCATAATTCATCCCATGTAATCTCGCATTCGTCCATGAAAAGCCGTAACCCCTTTTCTCTTTTCTTGTTTTACTTCAGCCAGAGTTCAGGTGAGATTTCTTTTCTCTCCTCTCCATGTCAAACAAGGTTTACTTATGACTCTCCTGAATGCTGTAGTTTTTTACGAGCAATAATTTATTATTAATATTTTAATCAATGACCAAAAAAAATGGGAAGAGGTTCACAGGATATGTCCCTGAGGCCTTCATAGATTTTGTCTGCTAAACTCCAGAATGCTGCTTCAGCTATAGGTAGGTTGTAAGCTTCAGAATCTGGTGAGAGAACAAGATTTTAAAGATCCTCATTGAAACCTTCAAGTTTATTAAAAACTTTCTGCTAAGGTTGGGGATCAGAGAACAAAAACTTCTACCACTTTAGCTCTATAATTTTCAACGATATGTAAACCTTTAGAATCGAGCCAGAACCAAAGCCACCATTCCCCATTCTCAGCCACGATTCCCTATTCTCATTTTGGGGCAAAATCCAAACACCATCAGCCTTCTGCCATGATATCCATAATTAAATTTGACTGGAGGCGAATTCAAGATGGGTGGTGGACGTGATTAATAGAAGGTAATCTTCAAAATTTCTTCTGCTAAATTCAGTTCAACAAAGTTCCTACAGCGTTGAAAGGACACTGTTCAAAACTCCAGGTGCGGATTCCTACCCGTTTTCCCCATATATCAGTAAATTAAATACCCGCCATCCCTTGAATACCCTTATTTGCAGTCCTAATTGCTATTGGTCAGACCCTTTGTTCCCTATTACTTTGTGATGACCCTGAGGTCCCAAGAGCTCGAAGGGATGGGGGAGCGAGTGGGGAAACGACGGTTATTCTGCCCGAATTACAATAATGTACTTGTTTAGCTTAATGACCACCCCAAGCACCACCTTTTCCAGAGGCCCCTTTTCCCTAACATATTTGCTTTGTTATTTCGCTAATGCCTCTCGGAACGCGCCTAAAGGTCGGGTCGGGCAATGACTTCTTGATCATGGTTCATAACTGTTATAATTTCGTTGGAGGTAGCTCGAGCTTCACAACGGAATTCCTGTCCAAATCATTTAGAGTGACCCAAAACGGACAAGGAAGTGGAATACAATCGACATTAAATGGGGAAGACCCATGAATAACACAAAAACTTCCAGAACCATTGATTAGATAAATCAGCTTAGCTCAGAGGTTCAGGCCTGATCATCCTGATCGCCATAGATCTATATAGTTAAGTTGTTTGTGGTTTCATGTATGTTGTGAAAGTACTGTCGGGATTCAGCCAAGATATAATATTTTCTTCACATGGATTTGTTCATCAAAGTTTCTGGCCTCGACTCAGAAATCTCCATCTGTGAGCAATAAAATCCCACTCAAGAAAACAATAAACTCAAGTCTCTGATGGACAAGAACTAGAAACGTACATGTGAGATAACGGGAATAGGTTATGCGCATGATTTTTTTTTACAATTTTTATTGAAAGGGAATCGATTCAAAATGGCCAAAGTGGGGTTATTTCATTACTATGTGGTCTCCCTATTTTTTTTTTTTTTTTTTTAATCGACGAAGAGAAATGTAAACGTTTGAAGAAATGCGCGCGGAAATGGAGCGCGCTGGTTGGTCGAAGCGCATCCATGCGGAGAATTTCAAAACCATCGGAACGGTTTTTGAAAGGGGCAGCAGGGGCTGTGACGTACGTACCTCTGGAGGTACGTACGTCACACCCCCGCGAAATTCAAAACATTCCATTTTAACATTACGATTTCTGCTCCCACATGGAGGTTTTGGTCCTGATAAAGTGTTTACTAGTCATGGCAACTCAAATAACATAATTAAAGGGTTTTTTCCAATTTTTATTTCTCATGCGCAGACCCCATTGTAACATACTTTAAATTAATTTCTAAAGCCATACCTTTTGGATGAATACAAACTATCCTATCAAAATAATGAATTTATTATTCTTTCTAACGTGTAAGTAACATAAAAGAGTTTTTGTAGTGAGTAAGTACAACAAATACGAACAAACTGGCAGGAGAAAACAACCTGTAATCAACTAAATTGAAGCCTGTAGGAAACTCAAACCATAGAGTAGAAATTCACGCTGTTATTTGTATAAAAACAAGAATAAAGAATCGAGTAACCTGCTATTATAACTCTATTGTCACATCGGAATCCCTGACTCATAGTGTCGCCATGGGATCGAAAGACGATTTAATGCAGGCATTCGAGAGCTGCTATTAGTCTTGCAAAAGTACGAACAACATTTACCTTGGTCTGAAGAATAGATTCCTATCGTGAAATAAATATCCAGTTTAATTTCATGCTTGGTCTGCCCCTGGTCTTGTTTTCTCCTGCGTCGGTAGACAAATGGCGAGGGGTGGGGGTAAAACCGCTGTTTCCCCTTTTTAAATTCATTAACCTCGAAGGGGTTGGTTCATTTTATCCTTTTAGCTCTACCAGCGTTCTCTCTACAGTTATCCCTTTTTAATTCTCAGTACCGACCAGAGTCAGATCGTTCCTCTGAACACCGAAGCCCTCCTATGCCAGAGTTTCCGTTAATTACCTACAACCTCTTTGAAAAAATGTGTCGGAAATGAATTGTTGATTCATTTCGAAGGGATTTTCGAATCTACGTTGTTCATCTTTGAAGGATTACATTACTGTCCGAATCGCTGTTACCTAATACTAGCCTGGTTACCGAAGCAAGAGTAGAACAGGTAGAAAATGTATAATTCGAATGTAAAGAGTGCCTCAAATAAATGTCAAAATCAATTGAACCATTATAAAGAAATGCAAAGAAATGAAGCTAAAATTTCTGGTGCGTAGCTTCTTATTACTACTTTCCTTATTATTAATTGGTATGACAACAAAAATGGTTGTTTTTAGGAGTTTTTCATAATATACGTATCTCAGTGCATTTTTCTGGAGATTAGGGGTGTTGTATATTGTAGGTACCGAACAAAAGAGTAGTTAACTAGTACAAAATTCATGAAAATTCCTTTGAGCCATGACTCTGGGTAAAAGTGAAGGGAAAATACTAACAACGATATTGTTTCGCCTATTGTCTATGGTATTTCGCTCGAAAACGCATCTAGAATCTCTGCAGAAACTTTGTTTTGTATAAATATCGACAAACAGAATTCAAACTTTTCTTCTCAATTGAGGTCGCAAGGGTGACCAGAGATTACGTAGGTGAAGAGAAGTAATACGAAATACCTACTTGTTTGTTTTTCTGGTACTCAAAGTGTGCTGATCAGTATAGGTAATTTTCCATGTGACTATTATTATTACTATTATTATTATATTTGAATATTACTGCGGAACTCCAGGTTGCAGTTGTACTCAGAGTCTTCTCAGGAGAAGTGTGTTCGTGAGCTCATCTTTATTCTCATCATGGATGGAGAATAATATCCATCAATGACGGCGGGAATCAGTTCATTGAACTTTTGCACCACCGTGTAGAAACCCTAAGCTCTGCCGAGGTCATGACGTCCATGGCAATTGAATTCTGGAATTTATTCCTCCACGTCGATCTCGAGGTTTCTTTAACAACAAACCTGTGTTCGCAAAACTCAGGAGAAGCACTCGGTGCTGTGTACCTGTTTGGCATGTAGCCCATTCAGCTTGTTCCTTCAGAATTATATATTCATAATTGTTTATCACAATTACTTACCGATCCGAATTTTTTCTTGTATTTTAAACGGAATTAAATCATGGTCAACTTCCGAGCGTACTTCTGAACACCATCAAGGATCCTCAGGTAGGATCCTAAAAGTCCCTACATAATGAATGGATAATCCACTATCTCAAAATGGGGATAAATGTAGTGTTGTCACCTTTTAGTAGTGTCTCGGAGGGGAAGTACCCATGGGCTTCATCACATTTAATCCATACAGGATTCGCTACAATTGCTTCCAAGAGCAGCTTATGTGACTCTTTAGTCAATGGGGAGCAGACGTGCACTTTGTTTATTCTTTAAAATTGTAGTTCTACCGGAAAGCTTTCCAAAACGGTGCAATACATAGGGTCGGGAATGAACAGAAGTGGGTGAAAAGGGGGTAGGAAAAAGTGGGGGACTCATCAGCCAAATATCTCCTTATCACTTCCTCACGTGGGGACCGAGCGAGTGAGAGGGAGATATCTGACTGATAACGTCACCCGGTTTTTCTTTTCCACCAAACTAATCACATTCCAGTCCTGAAAATTGGGATACTGGGGTTTTCGAGAGTGCTAAATCCGATTCTGAGGTCAAAAACAGCAAATAACGACCCATGTTTGTTACCAAAAACGGACCCCAAGCATGGGGTAACCACGGGGCAGTAACAATTTCGGTCTGCAGTGCATCGAATCTGGTGGAACTGAACAGCAAACATGTAGATCCACATTTTTTTACCCCTTGAACTCTACAAGGCGGAGGAGGTACTCCTTCAAACAAGAACTAATTAAATCAAACTAATAAAAACACACATACTTACATCTGTCCAAAACGTGAAGATATCATGGCTTTAGTTAAACAATTAGCTATATAAACATAATTATTAGAAAACAAAAAAAAAATCAAAGAAAAAAAAATCATTCAATAATAATTATATCATGATTGATTTTATGGGGAAGTTAGGGGGTTCGGGTCGGTCATGAGAATATTTTTGTGAGCTGTGTGACTTTGAGACTAAATAAATCAAACTAATAAAAACACACATACTTACATCTATCCAAAACGTGAAGATATCATGGCTTTAAGTTACACAATTACCTATATAAATTTATTATAATCTCTTAAATAGATACTTGGTGTCGTACAAATAATATCATGATTGGTTGATTTCGTGGGGAAGTTAGGGGGTTCGGGTCGGTCATGAGAATATTTTTGTGAGCTGTGTAACTGGGAACTGGTCAACCATGGAGCGAGAGGACGATGTTACGCGCAAATAAAGTTACCCACCCCTCCGCCATTCATTGATTGCCCCTCGTCCCCTCGAGCACTGAGATAATGAAATGGACATCGTCTGGGGACTGTACAGGAAGGTTCAATGTAACGCTAAGGTAGAATGGAAGGGAGAGGGCATAAGGTTCTCGTACGTGACCTGAGTTCCTGTTAGTTGGGACACCACATAACCACTTCTACGATAAACCATTACGTACTATAAAATAAAACTATTAAATACTATATTATGAAAATATCATATACCTCCTACATTTTTTCTAATTATGTTATATTAAAATACATATAGGTAGGTATATGATATTTTCTTTTTTTAATAATATAATCATCTTTGTTCACAAAATATGTTTCATGTCTTAAATGTGGGCTGACACATACACTTTCACTCTGCTTCTAGAGCGATTTTTTGTGATCTTCTGGAGTGAGTAATACAATTCTTAGCTCATAAAAAGTTATCAATAAGAGTTTCACGCTTACACTAGGTAGAATAGTGTAGTATGATTCCCTATATTTTGGATTTTATAAAGTGTAATCTCTTTCTACTCGTATACATAATTGTGGCTACTTTGCACAAAAATGAAGATGAAGTAGGTTCCTGTAAATATTAAGTAGAGGGTGTTTCACGATTTAAGACGAGATCGATATGCTAAAATTCGAGCCCGTTTATGCATTCATTTATGCGGTTTTTAAGGCCAATATATTATTCTTTAATATATTCTTTCTTTGCCAAAATATTCTTTTCAAAGGTGAAAAGATTATCTTTTTTTATCATAATGAAAATTATTGTTTTGTTGTCTCTGGTACTGTTTTTCCTGATATTGGCACCCCCAGATTTTGGGAATTTTTCGGACTTACAGCCGTTTGAAAAAAAGGAAGATTCTCCGATTTGAGGGATATAACACTACAGGCTCCCGTTTTGACATCTACATCAACTTAAAAATACAAGTTAAACCATCCAGCTGATAGTCGAAGAAAGAAGAACACAAACCCGAAGGGTCTGTACTAGCAACTGATACACCCTGTATACCAACCACGCCAAAACCAGATATTCAGAACTTATTTTCGACAGTTTTAGTAAAATATCAAAACTCGCGCCTCGCCAAGTTTCATCAACATCAACTTGAAACGTGGAGCTTAGACTACTTAGAAACCCAGAATTTGCTAATGATTGAGACAGGCGAGATATACATGGTACGAGGAGTCTGATGGGTATTCAGTTCTTCAGCTCTCCTAAAGCTAATTTCTACGCTATTAACCCTTTGAAGATTGTAATTTAGTATCTAGACTCCTCTGGACTTGATGATGATGCCTAGGTTCCGAATTAGCTGAGAGGCTCCTAAAGCTAATTTCAATGCTATTACCCTTTGAAGATTGTAATTTAGTATCTAGACTCCTCTGGACTTGTAGTTGACGATGCTTAGGCCCCGGATCAGCTGAGTGGCTCCTAAAGCTTATTTCTATGTTATTTACCCTATGAAGATGTAATTTAATATCTAGACTCCTCTGGACTTTTTTTCAAAATTATGGGCAAGGTTCCTGGCAAGGTTATATTATTGTGATACCCGGATGTCGTACAATCTCTTCCTTCATCTTGAAACCTGCCATTAATTAGTTGGGGTACTAATTGGGGTTGATTGAATAAACACAGGAAATAATGAGTAATTTATTGTAATGGAGCCTTTTGTTCATTTTAGAGACCATCAAGAGAATCGAAAGCAGATAAATTGATGAATTTGAATTTGCAAGAAACCTGATCCGACTGAATCAACTGCGTAATGGAAACCACGTCGAACAAGCAAAATTCGTGGAAAATCGAGAATGAAGGGAGCAGCATGGAGAGAGGATGTTCATCTTATGGTTACACGTTTAAGGCTTCACGTCACGTTCGAATTACCTACTCCAACACAAAAGCAAATATCGTGAGTGGGAGAGTAGCATACCTACAACAGACGTTGATGAGCGCTAACATGCCCTACGGCTCTTCATGTTTTCAAGGGCCTTATCTGAACCTCCTAACTACGTCGGTTTCCGACCGTTCCTATCCGCTTCCCTTCATTCGCTCATCCGCGGCATTTAACCATATCGTTTCCTAGAGTAGGCGCTACCAATTCTCGTACGTCTACTGAATTGAGTAGTTTTCGTTATTCATCAAGTAGAGTTTCTTGTGGTTTTCGAACACCTACTACTTTCTTTGTTCCCTATGGTTCTAGCGAATTTTCGAAGAAAATGAAGCTATTGCAATGGCTTCAACATTTTTGTAATGCGAATTTTCGGAAATTTTCTTCATGGAAATCCATCTAAAACGATTCCTGAAATTTAACACTTTTTCAATTTTATACATGTATATATATTTATATCATGATAATATCAAATATCAAATCATCAATAATATCAAAAGAAAGGATGAGTTCGTTGGCCAGAATTTTTGGAGTACTCCAAGGGGTCAAATATGAAATTGTGTTTTTTGAGGTTTTTGGTGTGAATTACCATCCTAAACATAGGAACATATGGTATATTCGGAATCAGCGTGAAATTTCCTATAAGAATCACCCCACAAATCGGTTAAAATTATCCTTTGAAAATTCGCTCATCAACTCATACTGCATGAATGGAACTTTTTAAGAGCGTAATGGTGTTGGGATCGTCACCTGTAGTTCCCAACAGTATAATATGTTTTTTATCCTTAAAATCTCTACGATGCTTTAAAGTTATTCCCAGAAGAGAAGAACTCCCGATGTTTCCTCACTCTCACAACCAACCCTCGGTTAAGTACCTATATCAAAAGTGAGAATAGAGAAATTTACCCTAAAACAATGAAGATTATGGCCCTCTGAGGGCACTAGCTCTCATTTCAGAAGTTGTACATTTTCGTACACACGTTGTGTCTACCTCTTCTTGAAGTCAGGTCGAACGGAAACTTTCCCCTCAAAATAAAATACCTTCCAGACGGCTCGTCTCAAAAAGCTTGTATAAGTCTAGGAGGTACCTTCGGAAGTTAAAACAGGTAAGATGAACTAAGTTGGCAAAAACACCACCCTCTAAAGGTGTAGAGTAGACGCAAACAGGATCATTTCTCCGAATACGAAGGAAAGAAGAGTAAAGGAGGTCGTTACAAAGTTCTTCTCGAGGCCAACAAACTATGTTTTGCTACCCCAATTATTGGCGTGTATCATTATACCTCAACAATGCCCGGGTTTCTCTCTTGTTTTTCAATTTTTTTTATTTTAAAATTCTCGGTCTAAATTCAACGGTTCTTTTATCTGGTTGCGATGCCCCCCCCCTGATGTGATTCCTTTGAGCTGAGTCCTCCTCTTTGTGTGGATCTTGATAGAAAGAAACCAGCCATGGGAAACCCTCTTGTTGCACTATCACCAATGTCTCCTTCGACAGACGTAGAATGTAGAACCTACACATCGAATACCCTCTTCACAACACCTAAAAGACCACCTGTCTCCGAGGTATGTCTACCTAGATTCAGTCTACTGGCAATAGTATTTTTTAATCAATATTTTCCAATTTTTCCAGTATTTCTCTTATATTAAGATTTTCCCTAATAACTTACCTTAAAAAAAAATCTGAAATTTCTGCAGAAGCTTCCTTTTGTACATTAATTTATAAATCTAACCTCGAGATAAATATTTATCGTAATATACTTACCAAAATATTTTGCATGATCATTTTTTATAGGTCCGGATGTGGCTCAGGCAAATAAGAAAAAGTAGGTACCTACTTCTTGGTTTCTATTAGTTTTATTTCGAAACGTTTGTACAAAGAGACCCATAAGGGAGTTCTCCCCCATACTTATACGACTATACGACAAACATAATAATATTTCATCTTAACAATTTACATTGTTTAAAAAACGCTTCTTTAGTGGCACAGCCCTTTCCAAAACAAAATTCTGCACTTTTAAGATAAATAAATTTTCTTCTCTATACATCAAATTATTAATGCAGACATTAGCACTGAAACATCCTCCGATCTCTTTTAGCTCAAGAAATAAGGGTCAAAAAACGTGTATTTGTGTGAATAACCATCTTAAACATAGGAACATAAAATGGCATAGGAATCAGCTCAAAATTGCCTATAAGAATCACCCACCAA
Source organism: Lygus lineolaris (assembly GCA_030264115.1). NCBI lineage: Eukaryota > Metazoa > Arthropoda > Insecta > Hemiptera > Miridae > Lygus > Lygus lineolaris. The sequence goes on along the minus strand of JAEMON010000009.1, from coordinate 21,659,847 downwards.
ATCGGCTAAAATGATTCTTTGAAAATTCACTCATTAACTTTTTTCCTTTTTCTTCTACCTACTAGTCTCCCTACATTCTATCCTAATTGGGAACTTGCATGGGTAGGAATATTGCATTTTGAACCTCAAAATATGATTCAACGCCCTTCAAAAGCCCCTGGTGCCAATTTTCAGCTTGAAATTACGACTGATTTGACCAGAAAACCGGTTGAAAGGGAGCGCGTGACGTCATTTAGGTTCCGCGAAAGGGGGGCCCGCCCAGGAAGGCGGGGGTTGGTGACGTCAGTTAGGTTCAAATTACAAGACCCATTTTCGGTAACTTTCAATCGTCGGATACCCCTCATATAGCACCTTTTGGGAAAGCCCTCATTAAGATCTTTCAAATGACGAAATAAAAAAAACCATGCAAGTTCCCCATTCTTTCCATTTCGAAATTTCCTTACCTTCCCTTATCCCGACCAACCAAAATGAACACCAAATCTCCTTATTGGTTTCTATTAGTATTATTTCAAAACATTTTAACGTATTCTTTACATAAAAGTATTCTATATTTTTGATCTCGCTTACAATATTTTAGAATGAGCAGCCTACCTTCGGTTTTTTTAACCGTTTCTTCGAAGACAGCCAACACTGTTAAACAAAGAACTATCTTCCGCTCCTGCCGGTGTCTACTCAGGCCCTTCTGATGTTTACTCTTTACTTTATCGATTCCTTTTTCCCCTCATCCCAAGCTAGTACGTTATCTCAAAACCTGACCTCGCCTCTGAGCACCAGTCCCTTAAATTTTCTTCAGCTTCCCATCTCCCATCTTCAGGGGTTAATGGCTCCCCATTTTCATCTTCTTTACTATCACGTTATCATCCAGGACCAACCCTCGCCGTCGAAGTAAAAATATTTTTTCGACGCTTAGGAAGTTTATTCAGCATTGTGAAGGTCAAATGCAACGCAGACTGCTCTTCTCCTACTTCATATTTATGTACAATCATGTCTAAGCGTTGTCAAGAACCATTAGGGGTGTCGAAAATCCGAAAATAACCTGATGAAAATCGATCTCTGTGGGAATTAGGTTTTGTAATTTTAAAGGATGATGATGTGAACCAACACTCGCAAAATCCCCGATAATTTTATTGATTTTCATTTGCAAAGGGTTTGACGACACGGAGAGAGGAAAACATTGAAAAATATACGTTCAACAGATAGAAAAGGAACGAACGCTGTTCAAAAAGGTATACAACGTTAAAACAGACCGAACATTTTGATTATGAAGCAAAATGTGTAAAAGGTGAAAAGTGAGATACAAAATACTCGTACCTAAGAACTCATTTGCATTTTTTCAGATTTTGAAATTCGTGAAATTCGAAGTTTTTAAACTAAGGTACTTAGTTGAAATCTTGCAATTTTAATGAAACCTTCGGAGGTAATGTGCATGCAAAATAGTGAAAAACATTTTTTAGTTCTTGAGTCAAAATTCGAGTTTAAATCAAAACTGGCATCGAGGATGCATTCAGCAGAAATTTGACAGATATGGAAAACAAATTTTATATTTCTTCCTTCCTCACTACCGAAGCTATGATTTATACTTGCTTGTTCCTGTTCAGAGCTTTTTGATCAATTTTTGTTCCGTGTCGGCCTGCCTAGCTGTGGTCAATTCCTTCTCCCAGGCGAAACTATTGGAAATTAAGTTCCGATTTGCAGCTTGTGCGCAAACGTGAATTTCCTGAAACTGGACCGAATTAACTCAACTTCGTTGGGGACTGGCTCCTATATTATTTATTTCCTATGAATGTCGCTACGATTGGATCAGTAATCGCTACTGCGCTTGCAAAATCTTAAAATTTGTTGTCCGGGACAATTTTACCATTTTTGGTGAAATTTGCACTAACTGATTCCATGCGTCCATGTCACATAAGTGAGGAAGCTAATACTGCCTATCCAACTTGGCAGAAGTTTTTCCATTGATCTATTTACATGCTCGTGGGGATCTTGGAGGTCAGGCCTGGGGTGGAGAGACGCTCATTAAAATAGGCGTTTTCCTCTCACCAACGTTTCAACAAATTTATTTGCCATCTTCACGGCTTTGGAATTTCGGTTGATGAATATGATTTTAGTTGATAATTTCCCAAAAATGGTTTTGATTTACAGATATGAGTCATACCTATGATGAATTGATGTTGATAAATGGGATTGTCTCGGCAGACGACTAGACACTGTATGTATAACACAGACCTCGAAGATCCTCCAAGAAATGACAATAGCCGCCGGGAATACCGAACAAAATATTAATTGATGGTTCAAGAAACTATAAGATTTAAAATGTGTATCCAGTAAAAAAACCTAGTAGCCTACGTATTATTTAATTTAACCCTACGTATTAGTTCAGAGGACGCTTGCTCAAGGCAAAGTTGTTGACGGCGCACCACGATACATCTACTTCAAGACCGTTCGGTCGTGCGGGTTTTGCATACACAGTTCGCCGTAGCCAGAGTTTGGCAAACGCATTTTGAAACTAAATTTGTTTTTGTTAGTCAATAAGGCTGTAACCACTTAACATCCATGTTATACTATATGGTTGAAACCTCCTGAATCCCTAGAATCCAATAAAACCAACGGGAATTCATTACATGTGTAATTGAAGTGAATAACTAACTAGAAACTAATCAATAAAACTAAAAATCTGAAAAATTAGTTCCAAGGCCTTAACTAAATTAGTTTGTTTTTAGTTAGTTATTCACTCCAATTACACAAATAATCAATATCCCATTGGTTCTCTCGGGTTCGAGAGACTCAGGCGGTTTCAACGGTATAACTTGTCTGTCAAGTGGTTACAGCTTTACTATTATACAAAAACAAAATTAGTTTCAGAACGGCGTTTGCCTAACTCTGGCCGTAGCATTCTTTTCGTTACTACGCTTCCCCTAGTCAAAAATCATTTTTGCCACTCAAAACAAATCAAAACAAATACCTATAGGTACTTACCTTTTATTATTCTACCACAGTTAACTCATCCTCATCTAAAAAGCAACATTGTGCTTCTCAACTTTTGTCATTTTACAGGACAAGCAAAAAACGGCATTGTGCATCTCCTGAAAAACCTCCAAAACTGCTTGCGTACAAGTCCGCAACTCAGTTAGACATTTTTATGTGCTTCGCCAGCACCCCTCTCCGTGGAAATCGTCTGGGTATATCAAAAACTAGAGCTCAAAACTCCTTAATAATTTGAATTGAATGTTTTGAATTGCAACTAAATGCATAAACCGTGGAAAAGGTTAATTACTTATGTTCTGTACAAGTTATAGCGAATACAGGTTTAGGGTACATGAAATAGGTGATATAGTTTGTTTAACTATTAAATATGCTTTTAGCATGGAACATGCTTTAGCCATGAACTAACTGCCCCAAAACGTTACGAACCCGTGGAACGAAAGTAGCGCGGGATTTTGCAATGATTTTCACTTACAACCAACCCGTTTCTAGGGAAATATATCTTCGCCATTTGTGATCGTACAGAAATCGTTCACCACTCGTTGGGAACCTCTCAATACATTGAACATGGTCATAATTCTAAATCATACAGAAAGCTGATCTATGCGCATGACATTATGTAATAATTGTTTACTAAGATATGATGGTGAATGGTAATGTATGTCATCAACATGATTGTGATTGACAAACATGCATGTTCCATGTTTCTAACGCTTTTTTCTAACGCTTCAACTTTATAGCAACACAAATGCGAAGTTGATCACTGAATTCTTTAGATACATTTATGAATACCCTTAAATCTCAGTTATCGGGATAGTTACTGGTGTCGTGAATACATAAACATTTTGTAGTTAATTCAGGGCTTTCGAACGAGTGGTGAACGATTTTTTTGTCATGGAAAATGAGGAAGTTACTTTTCCTTAGCAAGGACAGGATGTAAGCAAAAATTTTTTATAACGGTTTTTTATAATGCTTTTCGAGTTTCTGTGCCATAGCAAAGACATAAAAATGTCAAAAAATAATTCCCATCATTGTCCATCACCTGAAGGAGGTATTCTCAACATTTTTCATCTCAAACACTACTGAAAGAACACAAGGGGGTATTCATGGTCCAGGATATACGACGTCGA
>JAEMON010000009.1:21553146-21563515 GCA_030264115.1 Lygus lineolaris | reverse complement strand
TTTTTTAAATGTTGTGCACTTGAATGATATCTTTGCACATCGCCTTTCTTTTAATACAGATTCCCTACTCCTACCCAGGGTTCAGACACCAGTCCCAAGAACAAAAATAGCTCTCCCATGGTACATGCCAGATTTGTTCCTTGGGGCAAAAAAAGGTTTTTGAAAATAATTTGGTGTGTGTGTGTCATGTATATTATACATGTGAAAAAGTGTAAACTCCAGGAATCGTTTTAGAATGGTATGAAACGGATTTCCATGTAGAAAAATTTTCAAATTTTTTTTTTCATTATTAACATTTTGAAGCCATTCCATTAGTTACAATTGGACATTTATAGCAAACTTGAAATACCAATTTCGATCACGTTTTTTCGAATTTGGCCCACTGTGCGGTGTTGGTGAGCTGGCGTTGGTCTCATTCGACGCAGAATTTGATAGGTACTAAACAATTAAACACAAAACTATTGAGAGCGGTTCCATTGGTCAAAGGCGTGACTTTTTTAATTTTTTGTAGCTTTTTTGAAGATCTAATTAGCTGCTTTAGATTCCTATACTTAAATACGGCACATAATGATGTGTTCGGAATTAGCCCAAAATTTCCTATAAGAATGAAAGATAGCATAATTTTGTCCGGAAAAAACCCCGTTTCGAGCCATTGTGCGGGCGTATGCTTCGCGTCGGACGGGCGGCGATCGATCGCCGACGTCGAGTGACGTCACGCCTGCGACCTCCGCAACCGCCCCGACAAAGGGTGAGGGCGCGGCAGGCGCAGAACCTTTCCGAGAACCAGCTTCTGACTAATCGGGAACGCCGGGCTTCACTACGACCGAGTACCTCAACCAAGAGAAGGTACTTACTAAAGGGCCCTTTACACCAGCGGCAAATATTGCCGGAATTGAGAAAATTGCTCTACAAAAGTCGCCCGGCAACTCATGGCAATACTTGAATAGATGAATGTTAAAAGGGCAGTTGTTCATGTTTTGTCGATATTAGTTTTTTTTGCATTTTCGGGTTCTACACACCTCAAAAGAATTAAAGGATCACTGAATCAGCTGATCACAGGTTTTTAATTTTCATATTTCTGCCAGGTTTAATATTTTTAACTTTTATGTAGGTTCTAAATAAACACATTTCTTAGGTGAGAAACTACTTCCAAAGTTTACAGTAAATGTGAGACTGAAAAAATGATGAAATGGGTCAAAACAGAAATGGAAAATAGAGAAAAACTGGAAACAAAAATGTCAAAAACGTAATTTTTTTTGCAACTGCACGGTCTTCAGTACTTGGTTTTGCCTCCGTGGCTCTTGATTACAGCCTGAATACAGCGAGGCGTGCTGCGAATAAGCCTGTGAATATTTTCTTGTGGCAATAGATCCCATTCCTCCACTAGCGCTTCTTCAAGCTCCGCCAAACTTCTTGGCTGATTAGGACGACCTTCCCTAGCTGGTCCCATATGTGCTCAATAGGATTGAAGTCGGGAATACAAGCTGGCAAGTCCAAAACTTGAATACTTATTGGGCTGATTTAGGTACTCTTGCACCACTCTAGCTGTATGAGGTCGAGCTCCATCCTGCATGAAAATGAAATCAGCACCACCAGCTACTATTCGCAGGCTTATTCGCAGCACGCCTCGCCGTATTCAAGCTGTAATCAAGAACCACGGAGGCAACACCAAGTACTGAAGACTGTCCAGTTGCAAAAAAATACGTTTCAGAGATTTTTGTTTCCAGTTTTTCTCTATTTTCCATTCCTGTTTTGACCCATTTCGTTATTTTTTCAGTCTCACATTCACTGTACACTTTGGAAATAGTTTCTCACCTAAGAAATGTGTTTATTTAGAACGTACATAAAAGTTAAAAATATTAAACCTGGCAGAAATATGAAAATTTAAAAACCTGTGATCAGCTGATTCAGTGATCCCTTAATTCTTTTGAGGTGTGTATATGGGCAGCCACATTGTTTCATGCTATCAGGACCGTTGTCCACCACATTTTGGAGGCGAAAGGCAGTTGGAAACTACGAGTTTCTGAGATTAGCATCTGAGGTGGGCGGACCATGGCCCTTTTAACGTGCGTCGCGAGTACGGGAAAAGTCCCCATTACTTAATCCCAAAAAACTCGAAGACCTGAAGAAGAATTTGGATTACATTCCGGGGAATCCAGAGAGCTCTTTGAGGAAATCGCCTTCCAATGTCCCACACAGGAAGGCCAACAAGATGAGGAAAGTTTGAAAAATGTATTTTCCAATATTTTCAAGTTTCTGCTTGATGTTTTTTTCAAATCGTGTTTTGTTCAATTAAAAATAAACATTCAGATTCGCTTAAAAAATTATTGTTTGTCATTGGAACCTTGGCTTTTCCACAATTTAACGAAAACACCAACACAAAAATACTCAATTTTGTTGTAGCATGTTAAAAGGGCAGTAGTCCACCACCTTCAAAAAATTCTGTAGCAGGGAAATTCTATTAAAATTTCTTTTCCTCTTCAAATATTTCTCTGACCACTGGTTCAACAAATGGGTAAGCTCCAATTAAACAATTTGCCAATATTTTCGGAACAGGACAGTTTTTTCGTTTTTCCTCAAATCAGCTTTCTTGGACTATTGGCCCTTCAACGTTCACCGATTCATTTATTGCCGGAGGTTCTTCAATAAATGTTGCTCCTTAAAAATTGCTCAATTTTTACTTTCCTCAGCCCAACTGAAGGTGAAAGGAAAGTTTTGCGATCAGCAGAAAACCCAATTTTTACGTTTACACTCGAGAGGGAGATTTGGAAACAGTTGCTCTCGAAATGAATCAAGAAGAGGCCGTCATCGCTGCTGCTGTAGTAATCATCGCTGCCAGAGAAGGAAGAAGAAAGTAAGTACCAGGTTCATACATAGGCGAAGGCCCCAGTTCAATCTTTCAATGGTTTTTTCCTCACTCAAAGATGATTACCGATCTCTCTTCAACTGCAGTTAACAGTTTACACATTCAGAGGTATGAATCTCTTCATACTTCGTCTCTACCGACGGTAGGATGCTATATATTCGTTCATGAAATAAAATAATATGAAACTAAACGAGTATCAACAAATTTGATATTTTCGAACTCATAATCAGATTCAGCACCCTCGAAAACTCCTGTAACGCAATTTTTAGCTCTGATATTCGAGTAGTTTGGCTGGAATACGCTTAAGAAGAACTGCGTGACGTCATCTGGTAGGTATCTCCCTTACACGCGGTTCCCTCGTGAGGGATCGAGAAGGCAATTGTACAAACCATACCAGACGTCACTAGCTTATTCCTTTCTCTTTTGTTTTCTCACTACCGAAGGTAGGAAGCTATGTATCTATTGTATACAAGATATGAAAAAAATTGTTGTCCCCCACAACCAAAATTTCCACTTGCTTTTTACTTTTCAGAGCTTACTAAACAATTTTGGTTCCGTGTCCGTCTGTCGGTATTTCCTTGTCCCAGGCAAAACTATATGAAGTTGCGGTCCGAATTTGATGAAATTTCCAGGGATTGTGCGGGTTAGCCCCGTGACGGTCTCTATGAATTTCATTGCCATCGGACCGCGCAAACTTGAATTTCCTGAAACCATGTTATCTCAGTTCAAATTTGGAGGGTAGTTGGGGGCTATCGCCAAGACAATCACCTATGAATTTCGTCACGATTAGATCAGTTATAGCTACTGCGCAAGCATAAAATTTGATGACATGAGCGTCGCTCCGGAACTACTCGCCCAATTCCGGTGGAATTGTCAGGGATTACGCGGGTTAGAACCTAGAGGGTCCCCTATGAATTTCATCGCCATCGGATCACTAGCAGCGTAACCACATGCGCAAACGTGAATTCCCTGAAACTACGATGTCTTAGTTCCTAATTGACCTATTTCGCTCAAATTCGGAGGGTAGTGGGAGGTAGACCCTCCGGGATTACCTTCGAATCTCGACACGATTATATCAGTAATACGTACTGCACATGCGCAATTTTGAAAATTGTTTCATAGACATAACTCCGGAACTACTCGACCTATTTCAGTGAAATTTTCAGAGATTTTATGGGGTTGCCCCTGCACAGTCCCCTATGCATTTCATCGCCATCGGGCCTCTAGTAGCGTGTGCGCACTTTTTTGACCGTCAATGTATGGTGTAATCGCATTAGGTAATCGAGAAATACTATGCAAGACCTATAAGTTGGAACGGATGTTGACCCCCCGTAGATACTCCCCTACAACAATGATAAACCGTTGAGTACAGTTTTTGGTCAACGGTAAAAAAAAAACTGAGGAAAGTAAAAATATGATATTTGAACGAAAAAATTGGGTTTATTACAAACATAAAATATATGGGAACATTTCGATCACTTACAAAATAAAATCCAAAATACTCCCACTGATCACTTAGGTCGGAAGGTACTTCAACATTGTAATAATTAAACTGTTAAGATCCATGTAAAATGCATGTAAATTTGAATTTATTCATTAAAAAAATATACGCAATGAAGTTAAATTGGTATGTGGTGTTTAACTTTATTGGTGTTCTGCATGACTTTCTCCATCTTCTTCTTTTCTTCTTTGAACGCCTCTTTGTTGCACTTGCGCTCCATTCTTCTTTCCTGCAGAAAAAAAACGAGTGTCAACTCATGAAATGCAATGGGCAGTAATCTAAGAAATCTACTTCATATTTTGTTCAAAGACCCGAGTTTATCAAGTCAGCGTAATGGCCATAATCACACAAGCAACTTTTGTTAGCATTTTCTTATTCCAAAACATGAAGTGGAAGAAGAGAACTTTTCCTGCATTTTTCCAAGGTCAACTTGCCCACATTCCCCCGCAAGCATGGTGCGCATTCTGGTGGAAAATCTGAGCTGACGATGATATTTAGGGCAGGTTCTAATTTTTGAAGAGAATGAAAGAAAAAAGCCAAACGTCCATTGGGAAGGTTTCAGTTACCCCAGAAGGTTCAGTTACCCCCAGTTCACTACTCTCGGAGTAACTTCTCAATTTCCACCAGTATCTTGGTATATAATTTTGTAGTGAAAAAATTGAGAAGCACTTCGTGGTCAGATTTTAGCGTTAGACGGCTCATTTGAACCATTCTCGGAAAATTGTCCCCGTTCATCTCAACGCCCCTCTTGGTCGTGTTCCGGGCGCTACTTAACGACGAGCGTTGTTTTCACCATTGCAGTTGCTATCGCCGTACGTGGAGCTGGTAACGCAGTGAGGTACCTCAATGTCTAGCCAGGAGACGAACTGTAAACATAGGTAAAATTCTCCAGATTCCATTCTTAATTACCACATTGTTCGCTTTGTCCGAGTAAATGAGTGGAAGACCGGCTAAGAGAGGAAGAATGTTTAAAACGGTTCAGCAAAAATCAAGGTGGAGGACATGTTACATCGAAGGGCTCGCTGTGAGGTACCTACCTACGCATAAGATGAACACCAACGTCCTGTACTAGAACCGAAAGACCTAGAAATACAGTACAGCGAACGGCTAACGGAGGTACAGAAGCCTCTTAGGTGGGTTCATCCACTCACTAGATTGGGGCTTTCGAAGCCCCAACAGGCCTCTAGGTTTTTATAAGTCAGTACTTCAATCTTGTTGGGTTTTTGCACAGAAAATATCTAGGTAAGTTTATGAAGATGTTGGATGCTCCACGCTAATGTTGCTTCAATATTTCAAGGCCTAACATGAAATGTTAACACTTTTGCTCCAAAGGCCGCATTATCCCGTAAAAATCAGATGTAACCTGGGGCCGAAGCCATCTTTTTGCAGAAATGGTGAGCCGCACGCTGGGGCCGAGGCCCGCTTTATCGCGTTTGTACGGCATCTATCTTTAGTCGAAATAACTATTCTCCAAGGACTTCCTGCAGGAGTGGAGAAATAGATCACTATGGAAGTCTTCTTCTTCATATTATCCATCATCGTATTAGTTCTAAAGCTTCCCAATAGATGACAGAAAGACTGTCTTGTCATGAAGATGCCATCGTGTCATGAAGGGTTGAAAAATGTTCTGGCTGCGGGAGGTGCTGGAGGTTGAAGGTGGTTCGGCTTTCGCGACTCAGGGGCACGCGAGTGTCCAGTAACGAAAAGAATTGTGTACGAACCTTACTGGAGAATCCGTCGTGACTAGCAAGTTGAGTACAGGTGGCGAGCACTTTCGATGTAAGAACATCATCATCAGGCCGTTGAGAGAGTACTGTACTCGACTCGCTAGTCACGACGGATTCTCCAGTAAGGTACGTAAACAAAACAATTGTATTCTTATCACTAGCGTACCTAACCCTTTAGATTTAATACCAGTAACGAAAAAATAATTGCATTCCGCCAATATGTGCTGGATTTGGAGTGTACAGCACTTATTTCTCTTCAACATTCCCTAAACTTTACTTTCAAACTCAACAGGTGCCAAAATTATACAACCGCACTATCTATCCTGCAAATACATGCCTCTATCTGCAAAAATGAATTCTTTACATCTTATGAGGGTAGGCACATAGGTACTTGAAATAGAAACATTTTGTAACAACCTTTGCTTTTTAACAAAAACTTACTTTTTTGAATTCCTTGTAGGCTTTCTTACGATTGGCGCGCTCTTCCGGAGTTTCCCCTTTCGGTCTAACAGAGAGCGCAGAGACTATGGAAGCAATGGAGCCTGGACCTGACCGTCCATCTTCAGCACCTTCAAGTTTGGAAAGAGTGCTTTTCGTCAGCTTGTTGTCGCTTACAGGGACACCAGTTCGAGCATTCACTTTGATTCGGTTCTGCAATATTGGGTTTTCAATTCAATTCAGTTTAAGTAAAAATGTAAATAGCAATGTTAGCAGTTTCTACTTCTTATCTAGGCTAAATTTCATGCATACACCTGAGGACAGAACTGCTTAGACACAACTGACAGAACTGCTTAGGTCAGCTTGACCCAGTTTTCCCGAGCTCCTCTCATGATTTCGCTTCCCAAATAACATCAGTTAGCAATGCTACTTTGTACGCGACTCATTCCATCATATTACGAGATACTCTTGATTTATTTTTAAAAAAAGCAGTAAGTATCCAATTTCGGGGTAATTTCTTCTTCACCCGAACACCGTATAATATATCCGAGAAAACCTTGACGCAACAACTACTATATGATTTTATGAGTATGGAATAGCTCTTCATTCTTCCGTGCCTAGAAGGCAGGGTTTTGGTTAAGGTGCAAAAACACCGAAATATTATTGACGTTAAAAGAATTTTCTCACCGATCCAGGATTGGTTATGAGTTTAGGGTGATTATAAATGTTGGAGTAGGTGGAGAGGATGGATTCACAGTCCAACTCTTCTTTTGGTTTCACTTCAATCAAACTGCAATCGCTGTCGTCACTTGTCTCAGATTCTTCAGGTACTGCTGTTCTCTTCAAATCCCATTTTTCCTGAATGAAACACACGATTTTGAGCCAGGTTCCTTTCATAAATATAACAAAATACTTGAACTAAGCAAGTTATAAAATACCTTTAGTCATTATAAATTTTGTGGAATATACTCTGTTTAATAATAATGAACAGAGACCAAAGTTACTTACAACTATTTGTGCTTTTTCGAATTCTTCAGTCATCCGCTTTAGGAACTCAGATTCTGTGTCTAGCTCCCCTTCAATTTCCTCGCAATCCAGAGCTCCGACTTCGTTATCGTCATATTCAGCAAACATCTGAAAAACAATTATTTTTATTTAAATTAATAAATTATTTTGTTACGAGTATTTATCATGCATTTATCGTCCAAAACTGCTAAATTCAGCAAAACTTCCAGAAGACATACAAAGAGTTCATCGCTGAATATTGGGGGGAAATACAATATTCGAATAATGTTTGAAAACGACAAACAATCCTGGAGAATAATTAGGAATTATCACCAATTTTTTAGATTTCTTTTCTGAAAGATAATGGCTGAAAAGAAACAATAATGAAGTCGCAAGGCAAAAATAGTGTATCTGTAATTTTAGAAAATTGATTGAAATATTTATTATTGTAATACGGCGGGAAAGTGGCGTCAAAAACGGTGTCATCTGTCATTGGCCAGAGCCGTCCAAGTTGCCAACCAAACAAAACGCAACACAAACCCCAACACTGTTCTGCTCCTGATTAGTGAGAATAGAATTTACTTAATTAATAAATTAATTGAATAATTAATTATTATTTTTTAATTAATTCTTTACATTTTTCCTAATTTCACTGCTCTCAATGCAATTATGCTTTTATGCTCCCAATGGGGAATTTTGCGTTCGTGTTTCGAGCGACCATCAATTATTAGTCAGAAACCCGAACTTGATACCCCTAAGTAGATTGGGGTTGGGTGTGGACAGGCAGTGATAATATTGATTATACACATTTTGTATTTTTCATAAGCGTTAAGTACCTGCATATTTCTACTTTTTCAATTTCTAATTTATTTTAATGTTGAAAGTGAGATGAGATGATACCCACTTCGCTTGCACGCGAGACGCGTGTAAATAATTTTCAATCAATTTCGGAAGTTTTGATGACGTTATCGGTGCAAGGGGATGGAAACCAGGTGTATATATGATCCATGACTTGATTGAAGCTACCTTATCCGCATGCACGTTCGATCGTTATCAATAAATTGCAGAGGGGTGGAACTATGCTAAAATCAGCTGGTTAATGGCAAGGGCCACTGAAAGGGAGCAGTAGTGTTTGATTATGAAAATAAAGTCATATTAGCGGTAAACTTTCAAGCTGTGGCGTGAAGGAACATGTCCATGGGATGACGTCACTAGTGCAACGTAGGTATCTTTCGGAAACCAAGGAAAAATTTGATATTACGCCCGAACAATTAGAGTTTTTTCACAAAATAGAATAAATCCGCCAACATCAAACCGCGGGCAACACTCATTAAACCTCTTATCCTAACCTCTATGCTCTATCTTAATGATCGAACTTTTTGGACTTCCAATTTTCAGGCTATAACTTCCCAGAGGTAGTGAATAACAAAGTATGCACATCACATTTTATCATGTAAAACCGTTCATCGTCCCTATGTTGTGAACGAAAGCTCATCCTTCAGCAGAAATGAGAGACAGACACCAGGTCTTCGGTGGCCGAGGTCGTTAGTTGGTGAGTTATAGCGGAATCCATCAGATTTCGCTGTGACAATAAGGTTCGAACCCCCTCGAAGTTCCTTAATTTTTTAACGATTTCCTGTCCACAACACCTAAGCAGCAGTTAATTTCAAGAGAATTGTTTTACCTTTTCGAACTTGTCATCCAACAAAGAGAGTTGTTCATTTCTCCTGATGACTGAGCTAGTCATGGAGTATTCTGTGAATCGCGACTTTGTCTCTTCCAGATCCATGAGTTCATCCATCCTCTCATCAGAATCAACTGAATCATTATCGTCTTCTTCTTCATCGTAGTCCTCGTATTCTCCATCCATATCCGAATCACCCTCCTCTATTCTGAAATTTTAGATTAATAGATCGTATCTTTATTTTTATATTAAATCATAAATGAGGAACTTGTATGGTATTTTTTTCTGAAAAGAGATGACCGACTATAACGAAGGCGTTTAGTGGGAAAAATTATTTTATTATTTCAAACAAGTTATTGAAATTTAGTCGTTTTGAATTAACTCAGGACCTAACCGACGTCATAAGCAAGCAAGTCCTACTTCCAACTCCAGACAGTATCGCCAATGTTCTGGCTACCTATTATTTGACGGCGTCACATTTTTGAGCACTGTCACTACTAAATTTGGTATGTTAATTAACTTCTTCGACCGCATGCTTCATATGTTTCAAATATTCGCATTTCATTCGTAAAAATATTGTAAAGTAGCGATACTTTGATAAGAAAACCACAGAGTACTCCTCTCGAGCCAGCTCTAAAAGCCAACATAAATACCAGCAGACTGCCTAAATTCACGCTCAAACTGTATCCTCTGATCAGGTTAGAAAGATTCGCATTTTTTTGTAAAATTTACAGATTTCGTTTTTTGTTGCTACTATGTAACGTTTGCATTCGTTTTGTCTATATTATCAGCTGAGGGCAGGGCGAATTTAGGGCTTGCAGATATATTTTTTTCAAACAGCTAAGCTTTTCATTCGAGTTTTCTACTCCCAGAAACAACTAAATATTCTTTCCAAGCACCCAATCTTGTTTTCAAGCTCCAAATAACAAGAAACGGGCAACGAAAGAGAAAATTTCAGGCACATGCAAGTTTCTCATTGGAAAATATATTGAAAAATTCCAATCATGTACCAAGAGTGAAAAAGAGCGAATTATCAAAGAACAATTTTCCAGCATATTTATAGGCAATTATTTTTTTCAAACAATTTTCAAACAACTATACATTAGCGAATTTCCGAAGAAAATGATGCTATTACAATGGCTTCACAA
>JAEMON010000009.1:21529390-21550842 GCA_030264115.1 Lygus lineolaris | reverse complement strand
CACAGGTACCTCTCTTGAATAGATGTCAAATCGAGCGTGATAAGTTAGAAAATGTTGCGAGAGACAGCTTCCAGTACTTCTTATTGAAGCGTGTTAAAAGTGAGGCTACGTCAGCCGCAGGGGTTGTACAAAATCTCAAAATAATGCGAGCTTAGGGCGTTACCCCTCAGTTCCTTTCATTTTAGCGAATTTTCAAAGAAAATGAAGCTATTGCAATAGCTTCAAAATTTAAATAACGCAAATTTTTGAGAATTTTCTTCATGGAAATCCTTTTTAGACCATTCTAAAACGATTCCTGAAACACTTTTTTATTTGTATATATATATGTGTGTGTCACTCCAGACGATATCTGCCCAAGGGAAATAAAAAATAATAGTAAAAATAAAATAAAAATAAAATAAAAAAATAAAAAATCCGAAAACATTTTAAAATGTCAATAATATCAAAGAAGGATGAGTTCGTTGGCCAGAATTTTTGGAATACTCCAAGGGGTAAAATTTTGAAAATGTAGAGTCAAAAATCGCTATAAAACGTGTTTTTGAGGTTATTGATGTGAATTACCATCTTAAACATAGGAAAATAATGGTTTATTCGGAATCGGCGTGAAATTTCCTATAAGAATCACCCACCAAATCGGTTAAAATTATTCTTTTAAAATTAGCTCACCAACTCATGCTGCATGAATGGAACTTTTTTATTTTGAGATGAGTGAGGAAACTGAGGCTCTCATTCAAGAAGTGCGGAAGATAACGCGCGATATAACGCGGTGTATGTGACTTAGCTATATCGCCGAACGTACTGTGTGACCAGGCCTTAAAACGTAAAATCCGAATGGAAATTTTGATTGTGGAGGACAAATCTTGTCCTCTGAAGAGTGGCAATTCTACACAAATCTTCATTCGTTATCCACGCACGTTAAGTCGATTCGCGAATTTCTAGATTTCGTTCAACCCCACCTCGAAACAGTACCAACCTGATCTTGGTGCAGCCTTGTTCAACAATCCAACTTTGGACTCGACCTCAGATGGGAACACTGATGAAGGCAGTAGGACAGTCTTATCTCCTTTAGATACAACCTGTAATAAGAAGCGTTAGACCAATCAAACCTCGGAAATTCGGATCTTCAACGACAAAAAAGTTAAGTTTAGACATTTACACACTTTGGCCAGTTCAACACGAGGTTGTTTGACATCATCCACGCGAACGAGGTCAGTCCCAGAAGTGGTTTCTTTGAGATGTTGCATGTAGTCGTAATCATCGTCATAAAAAATCCCATACTTTTCTTTCTCATCCTCCCTCGCTTTCTGTAATAGAGATTATCATTAATTAAAAATATTTGACCTAATATTTAAAAATATACCTATTTAATGCCTTCAAGAGGTCAAAATCTTAGAACTCTTCAGGTTGATCTATTTCATGAAAATAAAACTTTCTTTGAAAATTTTTCTAATGAGCAAAGGAAGAGGGATTTCAGTAAGTAGAGTCCTAGTTCATCATCAATACCAGGTAGGTACCTAGATGCCCATAGGTGTACTCCATCATTGGAAATATTAGAGAAAGTCAAAGGACGAAACGCTGTGAATTGAATCAGGTTGAGCTTGAACTTACGATACATTGATACAAAACAAATACGTCCCAATACATTGAGCCAGCATAGATGTTAATTGATACAAAAATGAGTGTTGTTTCATGATTAAAATTCCATTTCATTTTTTTCCCACTTAAGTAAAACTGATTACTATAGATCTGCAAGTAAAGTAATGAGCTCCGACAGTGCGCGCTGCCGGCGAAAAATTAGCAAGCTATCTTATCAACTCCTGTCAAAAACCCTGTAGTGATTTCTGTGTCGTAAGTTGGCAGTACTGCTCATTCCTACATAATTGCTGCTTTTGCCTTTTGACCATCTCGTTTGGTCTTTAAAATAATTTCAACTTCTTTTCTAACAGTTTTTACAACTTGAGTTGATGTGGGAATTGTTTTTAGAGTGATTCCATATCAGAAAAGGGAAAAACGGGAAATAGCGAAACATTTTATTTGATAAGAAATTCGGCCTTCATCAGAAGAATGCGCTGTCGGAGCTCATTACTTTGGATGCTCATCTATAGAGTAGATGATACTCACGTCAATGGGTTGAAGCACTCTTTTTGGAGCATTTTCATCCGCAGTGAGGGGATCTTTCTGACTACGATGAACCAACCGGAACGTGACTGCGTTCTTCTTGTCAATAAACTTTCTCTTCTTTCGAGCCTGTAAACGAAATATAGGTAAAACAATGTGAACAAAAAATCACAAATTCCTCCCAAGATCCAGATCCTGTATTTTTTTGGACGATGATTTATTTTGATGTCTCAAGGTTTTCTGAATAGTTCATCAGAAACACGCACTTGAATCGTCTCTACATTAATTGAGTTGTTGACGTACGTGAACGAGGAAATGCTTTTTTAATACACTGGAATGCTTTCTCAATCTTTCGTGAAATCATCCATCATGCACGTCGAAACTGAGGGGCTCCCAGCTCTAGCCAAACAGACATTTCAACTACTTAAAAAAATATGCATGTGCAGCATATTATTACCTTCGTTATCTTTTAATGTCATCCTACATGCTGTGAGCTGCACATACCTAATACGTTTCCAGGCTTTCAACGAACATTTCGAATTCTTTATTTTCATAATAGAAATTCCATAATCCCTCCTAACCACTTATATAAATTATGTAGTTAGCAACATTATTCACCATTTTCAAAGAAGACTGGAGTAGAAGATTGAGATAAGGGCCGAGTGAGATGAGAAATCGACGACGAAAAAAATCTTCAACACAAACTGCACCACAGATCACCAGTAAGTACTAAATCTGCAATTTTTTTAAAATTATTAGCAAATTGGTCAAATTCTTCACAAAATCAGATACGTTCACACATCACATGGGCATGGGCAAAGCAAAATAAAGAGGTTGTTGTTATTACCTATTTTGCCAAGGTTTCAAACCATGATCGGCATAGGTGAGGGCGTTGGTGTGTGTACAGATATCTCAGTGTTTTGGATGTGGTGAGCACATGCAGACACACATGGACGACCTTCCTCCACGGCTGACACCACAGAACAGGATACTATAAAATATTGTGGCAGACACAATTGAAAAATGATCGTCGCAACATCGACATCGTTCGTGGGTGAAGACTTCTCTAGAGAAGTAGAGAATCTATCTCGCTTGACTTCTTGGCTTCTTTATTATTCCATATTTATGTATTTTCGTTTCAAAAGATCCGACGAATGTGTCTTGCTTGTGTGTACGACTGCTGGCTCAATCGAATCTGAAAGAAATTTATTATAAAAATACCGTCAGCGATCCTTTTCAAGGACCACTAGAAGAACTCAGCTGATCGCGCTTTTTCGCGTTTATGTCTACCTGTTACATTGGCTTTGGGATACATTCCGTGATTTTTCAAGGATTTTGTGATGTTTGGAAGTGCTCGCATCTCTGTCCCTCATTCGCAAATGCGTAGTAACTTATTTCGCAGCCGATAATCTCGGCTATCGCAGTGTTTTCTATTAGTTTTCCCGAGTCGGAATTTGCCAAATATTCACTCGGAATCCCACGCTGCATGGCCTTCGAGCGTCGTTCGACTCTGCTTGAACCGCGTACGCCCTTTCATGGTGATAGAGACAACAGCGACGATGTAAATTCAACGAAGATCTCCCTATCGTGACGTTTCCACTTTTATTATTTGCGATCCTGCCACTATCTTCGTGAAAGGTAAACGTTTTGCCAGCTATTGTCGTTCTTTCGTCACGTCATCAACTATTTATTCGTGAGCATTCCAGAGTAAGCATTCCCGTCTTGCCTGCATGGATTTGGTACATTCGTTCATCATCTGACTATGTTAATGAAAGAGGCTATTGGAAAAAATTGCAAACCTGTACGTTCTGATTAGGCACCTAAATAAGACGAGATGTCTTTCTAGACATGTATAAATTATTCCTGAGGATGGAAGACTTTGTCAAACTCCACTAAGGATGTGCTTTTTCAGGAGGGCAGTAATATAGCTTCAACTTATGTTTGAACCGACCATCCTAAAATCTATTTCTCCTATGAATGAAACCTAAAGGCGTTTGAAGTGTTTTATAGGTACCTCATTTGTGTCAGTCTGTGATAGAGATAGGATGGAATTTACTTCACACGATAAAATCACCTATTACAGAAAAGTAGCAGTTTCATAACCACCTGCTACCTGGAATCTGGAAAACCCTGCTACAAAAGTAGTAGAGGGTTAATAAAAGCATGGAGGTAGATTTCTCCTCCTATTTCGTGGGGGTTGGACATAATTAATATGGAAGTCTAACCAGGGATGTGACGTTCCGCCTAAAATCTGTAACCATTACGATAGTTACAGTTGCCCAGTTGTAACCTTTCCAATGAGCAATCCCAATCCATAAACCATTCCAGAAATGTTTTGACACATTCAGTGTGGAGGGGCGCTTAAGCGCCCCTCTGAGTCTTCACACTGAGTGGGAGGGCACTTAAGCGACCGTCACCCTGCCCACGCCTGTCCCTGAGGAAGGAGTCGTAATTCCCCACCCGATTACTTGGTAGCCCCGTTTCTCTTCACAATCTATTCAGTACGACCCTGGCTGTCACCCAGTATACTCAGAGGCTCACGCCGAATTGTGAAATACTGTCTATTACTAATCAGGACAAAACATAGCATCATAATCTGACCCATTCTTATGTCGAGTAATAAATGAAAAATAGTTTCAAACTTACCTACCGATCTCAAGTTAACTGTTAACCACATGTTGAGTCCGATTCGGGCAGAGACAATTTGACGGCATGCTTGGCAGAAAGCAAGCATCGATACTTCCATTACAGCATCCACGTCCATGTAACAGTGATGCCAAGTTTCGTTCTTGTTGTTCACTGTCTGGATGCAGCCCAGGATGAATGAAGAAATAGGTTACCAGCAAGTGAACGTAGATGTGATTTCAGGAAATGTAGATTGAGTGCTTTTTAGGGGCGTAGCTCGTTAGTTCTGCATTTTATAGTCATGAACTGAGTGTCAATCTACCTCTCTGACGTGAAACTTCCACTCGAGCTACGTTCACATGGATAAAAAAGAGAAAATCAACGACTGACAGCCATTTTAGAATCGTCAGCTAGTCTCCAAAACACTTAGGGTATCAATGATATATTTTCCATGATTCACGTTACCTTTCCTTGATGGAAAATCGACCCACCTACAGTAGAATCCTTACTGCTTATAAGGTCAGCTCACTAGTTGTACAGTGTCAAACCACATAGCAAGATAGCCTATGGCCAAACTATGGTCTATATTTGCTGTAAATACGATGGACCATGTGTGCTATGGCCTTGAGCCAAATGGGATACATCATGTGTAGATATTAATTATTTTCCGTCTCTCCTCAGGTGCTGTTAGATTGTGTGTATATGCATCATCCGAAATGAATTCCCCCAGTCCTCAGCTTACCATGATTGACGATGAAGCAAATGGCAATGTGCTCATCAACTCGGAAGAAAACGATCGCTTCACTCCCTCGCCCACCAAGGGAAATCAGCTCCCAGCGCCGTTGACTCCTCCCAACAGGATCAGCGGGTCTTCCACAGAAAGCTTTACAACCCCGGATCCAAAAAAGAGGAATACCCAAGATTTAGAAAGTAAATAAAAATATTACCTATTTGTTTCCACCTATAGATCTGCTACTAAAGTATTGGCTTCCAAAAGAGCGCCCTACTGGCGAAAAATTAGGGATAAGAAGTAATTTCAGCTGATGAATCAACTGTAGATGGAGGGAACACCAAGAGATACAGGATAACATAAGCCTTGTGTCACAAGGAGATTCTAATTCAGTGGTACAGTTGAATCACGTTAAAGAGGTACATTTCTGCCAAAAGTTCGTGCAGGCAGGGCAAACCCTGCCTTTTCCTGCTGCCACGACCCAACCATGGAAGTCATAGGACCAGAGACTGTTAGCATGGAAGAAACAGAAGGAAGTTCCACTTGATACCCAGAATTGTGCAGCCTTTACTTCGCCTCGACAGACCCAAACTCTCACGCTGACGAGCTGAAGCTTTTAGTACAACCAATAACCACTAGGGCTTTCCCTCCTGATTCATGTCGCTGCCTTTCAACGATTTTTGCTTCCTCACTACCAAAGGTAGCAAGAAATGAAAAGATTTGTTGCCCAATCAAAATTTCGACTTGCTTCTTACGTTTCTGTTTGCTTCTTACGCTTTCTGAACCATTTTTGTTCCCCGTCTGTCTGTGTTTCTTCATAATCCGCCATTTTCACATGACTTTGGGACCCGCTGTTCCCCAGTCACCGTAACCAGTCATAGGAGGGGTATTGAGGGGTATATATACATTTCAACGTAATTATTGATATATGATTGAAAGAGAGGAAAAGTTGCTGTATCGGTCGCATAGCCGTCTTATCACAGGTATCGATAGTCCAATCGATTTTTTAAAATCTTTTATTATTCCTAGTTCCATTCGTCCTCGCTAGATTGCTGTAGAAGTAGGGATATTTTCCCGCACGAATATTTACACAGTTTCTTCCATGCTGTTAGCTAGAGGGGGAACTGAACCTTCAGCGCATGTTGGGTGGAGCTAAGGAATAGAAATGCGCCTCTTTAACGTGATTCACCTCTACCTACCCAGGTAACCTAATTCAAATAAACCTGATTCAGAATTTTTGAACAGCTGAAAATTTCTAGGTTTTTTTCTTTTCACAAAACGCGGTCGTTGAAATTGATATTACGACACTTGGAGAGGATAGAGGTGTGGATTGTGGCCATCACACTCGGTTAAATAAAATGTAAGATTTTTGTTTCTTGGCCTGAAGGAGTTAGGACTTTTTTTCAGGCAGGGATTACTTGAACTATTTTATTCTCCACGTTTTGAACTTTTACTGATGGATTGTTGGAGTATAATAGGGAGTTTTCGCAAGCCAACGGGTGACGTTAGTGAAAGGAGGCCTGGGACGATACCCTAGAGCAAGCAAACGACGATGCTAACCGCCTCCTGGAGGAGGTGGCCTGTCAGTGTACACGGAAAAGTGACTCCATGATCCGGGAGTCTGATACGGGTGACGTTAAAAGTGCCATTTCATCGTCGCCCGTTACTACCGTCTCCTCAAGGCCACGGGCCCCCGAGCTCCAGGGCTATGTGAGGAGGTTCCACATCGCCCGTCAGTAGCATGCGAAAACTCTCTACTTTTGAACTTTAAACGTTTGAATACCGTTAAAATCAAACGTTATGAATAACGTTTTGAACTTTTACCAATGGATGGTTGGAGTATACTATTTTCCCTTTTAGAAGATGCAAGGGAACTGATCTGATCTAAGCCAAATCATAAGGTCATCTGATCCAAGCAGGTTCATCTGATCACTGTAGAAGATTTATTAGATTAGGTGTCATCTTAGGTACTTAATGAAGATTTTACCTCCAAAAAAACAAATCTCTCAGCTCTGAAGAACGTCCAGAGTATCGATGCTGCCTCTAGGCAATCTGTACTTACATTCATAGGTTCTCATGAACACAAGTCACTAACTCCGTTAAAGTCTCCTTAACTGTATAGTAGGTACCTAAATATCTCAAGATAAATATCATGCATGTACGTTTACAATACTCGATGCTTGTTGAATAATATTGTTTCAAATGATTCCTTTCTAAATGTTATTAATAATTTCGTTTGGTCAAAAGGCAAGAAACTGAATCGAGGAATATCCAGGGCAACGGATAATGTGAATCTCGTATCCCAGGCTCGCTCTGTAATTCTTGCAGAGGCATGTGACCAGGAATACTTCTTAGAAACTCCTATCCATACTTTTGCTCTCCCGGACATCAACGCATATCCTGGTACTGAAACTTAACTATTCTTGATTAAATTGTATTAAGGAAAATAAAGGTTCAGGTGCTATGAAATAAAGGTGTTACGTCATATTGGGCACCTTCTGCGTCAGTAATATAACTTAATGCTAACCACGTTTCGTCATCGGCATTTCAGGTTCATCAATTATACACACTTAAGGGCATCAATCTATAGGATGGATGTATATTAGTTACAAACGTAATTCTTAGCCTCACTGTGATTCATCACCACTTATTCCGCTTACAACCGAGTCGTTGCTAGCAAAATGGTACTTCGTCTCATGGTTATTGTGAACATGATTGCAACCGCTTGTTAATTTTTGATGATTTCATTGAGGAATTACGTTCAGTAATTGCTCCTCGTTCTATACTAAGTATAGAAGAGATGGATCCTGGGGAGTAATATTTATGTTATTTATGAGTTGTGACCAACAAAGTTCCCAGGATACTTGTTCCCTGTTGAATTCTTGTGGCATACGATTTAACATCAACTGAACCGTTCCTCTTTTGTAATCTTAATTATTTATATTGTGACTACCATCTTTATAACATTTTTGGGGAATCAGATGATTTCAGAGCTTTCCTGGTGAAGGATCTCATCGCTGTCTCTACGCAACAATCATTGGAGCAGGCCAATCGTCTAAATTGGTGGACAGCCTACTGTCATAGGCTATGGCCTCTATCCACCAGCGGAGATGGGAACTGTTTGCTGCATGCTGCTTCTCTGGGTAAAGTTACGGTTCTATCAATCATGAGTTGTTAGTTTTTATCTTTTATTTATCTCAAGCCTCGACAGTTCGTGACAACTTCGGCCTATCATCTTCTTGCAGCACGATGTGTTCTTGAGGTAGGTACTTGTCGTCATCTTGTGCTTGTTCGACTTAGTAGACACAAAAGCTAAAGCCAAAGGGTTCATTCACACCAAGTCGAACAAGCACAAGATGACAACAGGTACCTACAGAAGGTTTACAGTATTTGTGGAGATAGCTGGGATAAGACATCTTTTTGTAGGTAAAACTTGTTCTGGAATATTCAAATTCTGTTTATCGTAGTCTTTCTTGGTGCGTTGTGCCGTAGGTATTTTGTAACAATTTCTCATTTATGAATGTGCTTGATTTTTGGTGTTTGCAGGTATGTGGGGCTTTCATGACCGTCTTCTTACATTGAGAAAGACGCTTCACGGCTATCTCACAGATTCTCCTAGGAGAGAATCACTTTGGAGGAGATGGAGACGGTATCAAGACCTCCTCAATGCCCAAGCAGGCCTAGTGTATTCAGAGGTTGAATGGCGTCAAGAGTGGAACGCCATTGTCAACATGGCGTCTTCTGAACCTCGACTAAGGAGACTCAGTGTTCAAAGGTATGCATAGTTAAAATCAAGACACGTTTTGTTTCTTCTCACAATACCACATAATTCTCATTATTGCCACTTGAAGGGTATTATGGATGTACTGCCTTGGCCATACCTCGTTACAGAATTTCAGTAAGTTAGTGTAACTATTTGAATTTCAGTGAGCCTGGGTCAGATGGCACTGCCGCAGGAAACATTTACGAAAGCCTGGAAGAAGTCCACGTTCTTGCATTGGCTCATGTTCTGAAGAGGCCAATCATTGTAATTGCGGACACTGTGTTGAAGGTATGCCCTCATGTGCATATGCCAGGGTTCATACGGAAACTAAAACGTGCTTGCCACCGAGTTTTGTTTCTAGTGTTGTAACGCTATGATTATTTCCGTTGCAGGACATGAATGGCGATGATCTGGCTCCTATCCCGTTTGGTGGTATATATTTACCATTAGAATGCCAGCCATCTGAATGTCACCGGTCTCCATTACTACTTGCCTACGATGGCGGCCACTTCTCAGCACTTGTTGCTATGGATTTTCCATCATCCGGACCAAATGGAGGTAAACATAATTTGTTATGAAGGCAGATTATTGTTGGCAATCAATCTTAGGACGAAATGTCGCAGATTACAGTGTTCTTAGACATTGTTCTGCGATTGGTACTATGTGCCAATCATTATTGTTATTCAACATCTAGGACTATTTCAGGTTTGGCGTACGCAGTTCCCCTGACTGACAGAGATGGAGAGCTTCTGCCTATACAGTTCAGTGTTGATCCTGGAAATGGCAATGAATCCGATTCAAGAGCGCTGACGATGACCCAGAATTACGACTTACTGGAATCCTACTTGGATGTGATCAAAATAGATCCTAACGTAAGTCAAGCTAAATTCTGCCGCCTTGCCGCCGTCATGGTGTATAATTACTGCTTGCCATGTTTACACTGTTTAAACTGAAAGGCTTAGAAGTATTTTGGAGTGGAGTTTTCAGACGTACATATAGGGACTTTATATGTGGGGATTGTTCGGATTCAGCCAATGGTAAAAAAAAACTTCAAACTGCTATACATATAAGGTTTGTTCCAAGAGAGAAGAGTTTATGAATTTGGGTGCAAGAAAGTTGGGTCCAGGTTCAATTGAGTTCAAGAAGGGTGGGGGAAGGTGTAGCGGAAGTGCAGGCAAGTTCTGAGTTCATGAACCAACCATTTGGAACGCAAAAAGTTGCCATACAGCGCTGAAAAGCGCCGCCGTTTCGTGTAGGTAACTGTGAACGTAACCCAGACCTTACCTTAATTCCACTGATCTTGCGCGTGGACAGGCTTAGCCTTAGTCTAGTATAATTGTATTTACTAATTCTTATGTTGTATACCTACTGTTGTAAATAAAGCAATTTTTCAATTTCAAGACAACCTCCCAAGTACCAAACGGTCTGTGGCTGTGATAAACGAGCTTCTTTCGAATCCATTTGACTGCTCAGCAACTTTCCTGCTTACACAGAAGTGCACCATAAATTTATTGCTAATATATGTTGACTGTGGCCAAATAATTTTCATTTTTGGATACATCTGGTTCTCCAGTCAAAACTTCATCATCGTCACAGATACTGAGAAGTAAATAAAACTGATAGCTAGTTTTTGGTCAATGTCAACACACCTTCCACATCCTCCAAGTGACTCCACTGATCCCTCAGCAAATTATCCATTTTTAAAAGTACTTGAATCAAACCAGATACGGAAATCAAATAAACGAACTGGAACAAGTCAATACTGACCCCCCCAAAAAAACAAATCAATCAAACAACAATCTGGAAAACAAACAAGTTGGATCAAAAACGCAAGGTTTCAAACAGGTTTCTTAATGAACTCGCACTCAAAAGGAAACACCACTCCTCAGTTGGTGCGGAAAGTTCGAGAACTCAGTGCAGCCGCCTTGATGAACAAAACGTTCTTGGAACACAGTTCAGTGTTGAGTCAGGGTAGGAAGTAAAATTTGGGTTCAAGAACTCAACCACTTGGAACGCCTCACGTCAGTGGCGACTGCGCAGAACCGGTTCATGAACTCGGACGAGTTCATCTTTCTTGGAACAAACCTATAGGGATGGTCTATTCTTACTGATATCTATGATTACGTTCTCGATACTTTTCATTCGAGGTGTAAGGTGTCAATACTTTGTTTTGAGTTTTGTATTGAGTATGCAAGTAGTAGTAGTACATCTAAATAAATGCTGCTGACCGTCTATTCAGGGCACGCGAGCGCCAACACCTGACGAAGGGAAAAATAACGGTTTGTTGGGGAGCATCGGGAAATCGGTTGGTCAAAAGCTGAGGTTGAAGCTGACGAGAAGCAATTCGCAGAGGC
This sequence comes from Lygus lineolaris, assembly GCA_030264115.1. Classification (NCBI taxonomy): domain Eukaryota; kingdom Metazoa; phylum Arthropoda; class Insecta; order Hemiptera; family Miridae; genus Lygus; species Lygus lineolaris. The sequence goes on along the minus strand of JAEMON010000009.1, from coordinate 21,539,252 downwards.
AGAAAGTCATCTTGTGCGCCACCCTCCACACGGACAAGCGCCACGAATACCACGACGCTATGATCAACAATTATCTTGAAACCGCCCGACAGAGGTTTCAACTCCAAAATGAGAAGTCACAGAATAATATAACCGTAAGTATGGTATAAATTAATCAATGAAACATCGTTGTTAGATTTAGATACATTATACTCGTATTAATATTGCATTAGAATGTTTGGGTGTTGTGCTTCATAAAAGTTGCGTATGTACTTATCTCTTTCTTTTCATTTTTGCGACAAATTAATATGCATTTTTTTCCTCCCTCAAACCATCGTAACCCTATTACTTGAATTACTATCCAAATTTTCACAATCGTCTGGCCCTTAACAGAATATACGAGTAAATTACAGTGCCTATGAAGTAGATAGGTACCTTCCAATTTGTGCTTTGGTGAAACTATGATCTGTATTTAGAATCTCCGTTGTTTCCAATTCCTCATAATTAAAATCGCCCAGAAACGTTGAAATAGATCCTCTCTTCCTACTTCCATGGTTGAGTTGAAAAAATTTCATCATTGCTATGCTTCTCACTAAGACATACAAGTTCACGAAGTCACCAGTACAACTAGGGACTGGGAAGTGTTCTGTAAGAACTGCTCAGACTGGGAACTGTTGGGAAAGAACGATTGTTCTATAAGCAGATATACGTTCCTAGTAAAATATCCTTGTGGAAACGGGTGGAAATGGGCCCAAAGGAAGGATCGTATATCAAACGAAAGACTTCGTTTTTCCTCAGCCTATTGTGCATTGACCGCCGTTATTAAATTTCAATACTGCTGAACAATGAAAGGAGACTTCTTCTCGGACCAATCAGGAACAGCTGTTGAGATCTGCACTTCTCATTTGAACAATGGAGGGAGCACTTATTATCAGACCAATCAGAAATGGTTGTTGAGAACTGCACTGCTCTTTCACATTCACATGAAAGTAGGAATCGGCAGGCTCTTCCATGGTAGTAAGAGATCCTGATTCCATGATCGTTTATCGTATGTCTCATTCTTCTACATGGAAGTAGACATAAATCTATTCCTACTTCCATGTGCTACTTCCATATGCATGATCGCAGTTCTCCGGCCCATATTTGATGATACTAGAGAGGCAACGATGCTGAAGCCTGAGGCCGACAAGTCTGGTAGCGCTTGGACGTTTGAATGGGACCCTCATGAGGGTCCTATAGTTCCAATCGTTTACCCTCTGATGCAACTGCATTGTGATCCATTAATTATTTCGAGCATTCCATCACAATTGTGATCTGCTTACAAAAATGGAACATAACGAGTATAAATGTGAACTAAGTAAATGTATTGAAAGAAAAAGAAAAAACAGCCAGTCAACCGTCATATTAGGAACACTTCAGGCAAGAGAGGAAGATGGAAAGGGAAGGGGGCTAAGAGGATAAACTAATCCAGCAATTAGTGTGGCCTGTCCAAAACGGAAGGCGAAGTTGCCACCTCATGGCAGGGAAGTGTTTTGGGTACCTGCGGCGCAGGTATCGTCGAATATGGGCCGGAGTATAGTGTTGAAATTTGTCTGGAGCAGTTATTACGCAAGAGAGAATGAGATCGTTCCCAGTCCTTCAAGTGAACTGAACTTCCCATTACTAATACCTTCCGTATCAACGAATATCTCAAATGTTCTGCATGAAGCATTTTGGAGAACTTGGGTAAGTAGGTAGGTATGTAAATAAAAGTAGGTACCTATACGGATTGTGGTAGGTTGTGCTCATCAATCCACTCTTTCCAGTTTGACCTGTCTCTAATGTGTGGAGGATGGATTATTAAAAATTCAGTTGCAGTCTCGTATTTCTCGGTTATACCTTCCTACAAGATAATACCTCAAACCAAACCACCAACCACCATACCTCAATTCAAATACCTATCCGAACGAATCCTAATTCTGTTGAATATTTCTTTAAATATGGTGCTGGTCAACAGCTGAGCCTCTGTAACATAAATATAGCTAAATACTCCAAAAAGCAACCAACATCTTCTCATCCTAAGACCTTGAATGAAAATGAGGGAAAGCCTTTTAGGAAAACTGTCTATTTTTCTGGTGATGGTTTGAAACACCCCTTTTTCCCTGCTTTTTCTCAGCACCTTCTAACTGCATGTAGTTTTATTGTCTTTTTTGTTATTAATTCATTTTAGGTCGTATGACAGGATGAGCCTCTCGACAAAGGAGCCCTGAGGTACAACGCTGGCAACTCCTTATTCTACACAGAAGCTGATCAAGAATCTCACAACAAAGTGAGCCAACTTGCGAAAATCAAACCTCCGTGCAATGAGGACCCCACATTGTATTTGTCTAATTCAACCTTCTATGAACCTAGTCTTGAAGTGTGCCACACCAATTTTAACCACCATATCTCATCTTAGTCACGTTAGATAGAATGCATTTGTAATGTAATGCCTATTTTCATGTTTGATTTTGTAGGCAATAATTTATTTTAACCCACGATTCTCGGTAGGATGAATTTGTTGTGCACTTTCATCGGTCTAATTTAAAGTTCACAAGTCCAGAGAAAATTCGGTACAATTTTCTAAAATTGTACGCTCGGCCTAATTTTAAGCTTGGTTGCCCATTTTTCAGGATTTGACTAATTTGGTATGGGCATTCCTATGGAACCCCTGGCTGTTTTGGTTCAATTTATCATGACCTGGCTGTTTTGGTTCAATTTATCATGACTTGAAAGGCCAGTGGTCAATGAGATTACAATTTGAAGTCGAATTTTTGTTAGTGCTGTTTACATCCTAATCAATATGGGGAGGAGAGACTAGGTATTTGTTCGTTAGCTGAAAGACTGAACTAAAAGTTCCTTATAACGATTTTAAATCGTCTCAGTGAATAGTACCTGTACCCGTGAAAGAAATGAGCTGGTTTGTGTTTTGACCAATAAGATTTCCCAAAGTGATAAGACAAAAATATTCGCATCTAACGGACAATAATATATCCTACTAATCGAGTTCATGGATTGTCCACAACTGCATGGATTTTATAAAACAGCACCTACTGGATCCCTGCAGTTCGTACTCATTCCTCGAAGCTGCAGGAACAGAGCTTGAGTTATGTCACCACTATCACGTAGATTCGGCGGCGCATCGCATCCAATCCAAGAAAGAAATAGTTTCATTCTTCTTGCAAAATCCAATCCAAATATAAATCCGCAACAAGGAAGAAAGTTGAATGTTCTATTTCAGGGGTTTTGTAATTTGGGTTGTTCGCACAATGGATTTGTATATAACCGGACTTCTGCAAGGGTACCTAAATTTAGGTTCGCCCTAGGTTAAAAAAATTCACATACCCTCAAGATAAGTTGGTTTCATGAAATTAATTCAACTTTGAAAGAAAATCGTTTGTGTTGTAGGAATTGACTGCTTCATCTATGTTGTCAAGTGTGGGGTTGTCTTTGACAGTTTGTGACTTGCATCGATTTCCATGAGGATTCTTCTTTTGCAAAATTGTGGCTAAGTTCCTGGCCTGGTTATGAGTAGGCTATAATAGTACGTATGGTTATAGTATGAATTATATGATATTACGTAGGGTTATAGACGGGACGGGTAATTAAGTGCGTCCTATTATGAATATCATTTGTGTCATGAGGTTGTTTCAAAAGCGCAGAGAAGCTTCTGAAAGTATCCTAGCACGAAAAATCGGCTAGTACAACAATAATAAAACGGCCTGATCCCTAATGACGAACGTATTAACCCTTGTGTCGGCCAGGAAGGACGGAGGAGGGTGAGAGTTTCCTTGTATAGCCTGACCATGAACTTAACCATAATTTTGCACACAAAGTCTTGGAAATCGGTGCAGTCATTCGAGCCATAGTGTTATTATATAAAGACAACGATTATTATAACGATAGCAACTCTCACCGGGGATCTATCTCCAGCCCACGACTTTATTCTTACCCCCACTCTGATCTCTGACTGGTTTTTTACATGTCCATACCAAAAGCGAATCTTTTTTATTACTCTTTCCAATATAAGCTAAAAAGTCAACATGAAAATCGGCACTATATATTCATATAATTATGATAATAATATTGATGAGTTCTCATTTGGTTATTGAAAATCTGAATTTTGCCCGCTTGGTACCTAATACCTTCAACGCTTGAGCCAAATCAGCGTCCTTCCCCCTGTGGGAAGGAATTTCCATAAACCCAAAAACCCTGGGTTCAACAGAAGAGGACAGGATTGGCTGAAATACTTGGCCCCACTTTCAGAGCCGTCACTTGGTTGATAGCCATTTTGGGTTTTCCAGCGCTGAATGTATACAACTTCTTGTAAGTTCAACTCCTCATCAAGTTCTTGGGGATCTGTTTTGTCAGCTAGTAAACCGCCTTGTAATATTCCTGCTTGCTTCAATATTTCCGTCTCAGGCGGTAGAATCATCGTAAAATAATAACCTTTCAGCGACGTCATAATGCGCTTACTAAACTCTGTACCTACTTCTAGTCAGAATCCTTAATTTGGTTGATTAGGTACCTAGTAACAATATCACTCTTCTTGTGTGTTCCCTTTGGTGCAATTCGTAACTACTTAATATTACTTCAATTATGTAATTTATTGTGAAACATACAACTAGCAGTTCCAGTTCTTATTTAAAAAAACCTCAATTGATGATGATTAGAACCATTGAGAGATTTTTTCCCTAAAGCAGCTCTACCTACTTACTATATAGTTATCCCATTTATTAATGACTACCAAATGAGAACGATCAATTCATTGTAATTTTAATTGTTAATGTTCTTCCCTCAGTAATCCGGTGCTGCCCATTCATGCCTTCGTAAAATGTTAGTTTAAACGTTACTATTAATTTTTAAACTTAAGAGTATCTAATTATTGAATTTTATTGGTTATTTGTCGCCTTGTTTTGTACAGTTGCACCCAATAAAATTACGCTATTTATCTCTACTGATTTTATTTTTCACAACAAATTGTCCTCATTGTGAATTCTGATCAGACCTCAAGTTTTTTAACATTCTAGACAATTTCTCGAGCCTGGCGTTGTAGGGGTTTTCTGTTAGCCAAAGTGCTTTCAAAACGAACCTCTGATGAAGTTGTCATGCTTTTCACCAACAAAAACTAACACCAAACACAAGCGACAACACTTTCTACCTAAAAACTAAGTTTAGTTTTGAAAAAAAAAACTGATGAAAATAGAAATGGATAAATTAGCGATACAAGTTGAAAGTACAAAGAAAAAGATTGGAAACAATTTCAAAATGGAGGGCTGTTATCTATCGCAGTTTCTGACTTTTCCTAAGTATAGGGTGGTAGGAAGTAGATACTACTGAAGCAGCCGAGCTATAGCTGGTTAACCTATTTATTGACTTGTAAGGCGAGGTCAGGCAGGTTTTCATCTTTGATGCTGGCGCCCACTGAGATCCTTTCACTCTGGCAGACTCCAAATCCTTCTGACATTCCAACGCTTTCTCCCAAATATTGTAACAAATAAACCTGAAGATTCTGTCAAGGGGGCCCAAAGAATTCAGAACCCGACAAAGTCCAAGTTAACTGAAGACAATGTTAACTCCATTTATGATTGTGGATAGTGAACATCTACAGTTATGAATCAATATCTATGTATTTCAGTTCTGTAATTTAAGATGGGTACTGTAAAAAGACAAAGTCAGCATCTAGCTTAATACCGACAAAATGTTATGAAAATAGGTAGGTACCTTCAACCGCAAAAACACTTAATGACGATTCTAGTCATCGATGGTGCGCTGTTGGTCATCAAACACCGCAACTACCTTAGCATCAGGGGGCAACTCGGTTGGGCATTCGAAGTTGGACACAGGGTAAGTAGTCTCGATTATTTCACCTTTTTCATTGAGAGTGTCAATAATAGCCAACACCTGAAATGAGAACCAGTGAACAATGTAATATCAATCTACTAAGTAGTTCATCTTGAAAGACAACGACAACAATTTTCTTGTATTTTGACATTTTATGTCTTTGCTTTGGCACATAAACTAAAAAAACGTCACGAAAAATTGCTCACGAAAATACGGACCGACTTTCACGTACAACCAAGCCTTTGCTAGGGAAATGAAACTTCTTTAGTTTTCATCGGACGAAAATCGTTCTCCGTTCGTCGGAAAGCTCTCGATTTATCCAACCATATTATGTTAACTACTGCGAAGTGCGTGGCCAACAAGCTGAGCATGGGTATTTGAATAATTGTGTACACCCAGGTGATCATTCTCAATAATTGATGGTGTGAACATGGTTGCAACCGCTTGTTAATTTCTGATGATTTCATTGAGCTGGTGTTTCGATGATTTGATTCATAGCAGGTGATCCGAATATTGCGAGAACGGTTTGATTTGTGAAGCGGTGGAATAATTGTAATAGCTAATTTCTATACTTTACACTCTAGGAAGCCGTAATGTCGTATGTAGCCTCTTTATACTTGACGATGCCCAGGGTCCGGATCATATAAGTGGCTCTTAAAGCTAATAAATAAATAAATAAATACATCACCCTGTATCAAGTGTAATTCGTAGATAGAGGGGAGTACATAAGAGGGAAAGGGAAGGCTAGGAGAAAGGGTAGGAAAGGGGGAGGGGGGGGGGGGGGGGTCGGTGGTCGGAAACAAAGACATAAAATGTCCCATGTGTTGCAGACTCGTATGCAAGCGTTTCAACACCGTTTGATTTCATTAGCTCATTCCCACAACTCGGATTTTGGATCTGAATTTGCTTGACTTTTGATTAAAATCCTTCGATTGATTGATGTTGTGCATTGTTTTTTCAGTTTGCCAAAGCATTTCCAGGAGGGTTTGAAAAATTAGTTAAAATATCAAAATTTTGACATTAAATTATACATTATTGCAATGAACAGAAAAATTTAATAAAATTAAAATGTTGTAAAAGACAAAACAAATTTTAAAAAGAAGACGAACAAACCTTATTTGAGTCACAAGGATTTTCATTTCCAGACACCTGTAACCAAAGCAGTATACAACATGACATTAAGTATTTCCTACATAAGTGCCGACATCATTTTGGTGATAATGAAAATTATAAAAATTAATAAATTTTACTTGTTTTAAATATTCGAGTAGTAGAATATATAATTATTCTATACGTGTCACCTTGCTTTCTGCGTCTGTTTCCATCACTTCCAAACACTCTAGACGAATTTGTCGTAATTGGTATGAACCACCTTCTTCAAGCTTGTACCTGCAAATTAAATTACAGTGTCAGCTATTCAACCTAATTAACCTGGAAGGAGGGAAGAACACAACAACATCCCAAAGGTAACCCCTGATTGTACACGTTGTACGCGCTTCGTGGATCTGCACTGGCCAAGGAGGTGATAAGAAAAGTATCCGTGTAAGTGATTTTAATCTTCAACGAGGTTATTAGATTTGTTCCAACTATACGAATATTCGAATAGTTAGCTGTACAGAACCCTCTGCGCACATTCTTGTGAATATTCGAATATTTTGTCTGGTCCAACTGAATTGTGTACAACTCACCCTACTGATGAGAACTACAATCCTGTTCCAACTACCAGAGCAAGTTGCATGCAATTCAAATATACTGACCCCTGCGGAGGAGGGGAGGCGAGTTGAATACAGGGAAACCTTTTTCGCCTCTAGTTCAAAGGCAAGGTTTTCACGAAATATAACAACATGAGAAGGTTTTTGCGTTAGAGTTCCACAAAATTTCCGCGCTCCAACTCAGAAGAGGAGTTTGAAGATTATTTGAAAATCTTCAAGCTTAGAATCACACTCAACTTTGACCTTGGGAAACGACTTACAGACTATTCGAATATTAGGTTTGTTCGCAGTGACCACCTTACCAGTAAGAAAACTGTTTGCAACCACGTTAGGGCTTCTGCGCCGTTAGCAGTGACTTCTGATCTGATCATTTCTGACTGTTTATAGTGTCCATTCTGGCCTCATTCAGATTGAAAACCACTTTTAATTGACACTGCGAACAAACCTATTATTTGAATTGCAGATTTCAGTTGGAACAAACCTACTCGTATTATCTCAAGCTGTTGATGCTTATAGTCTCGACAAGTGATTTGGTCAGTAGAAATGGAATTAGTGAAAAATTCCTAATTTCTATGAAGTTTGAAATTAGAGTTGAATCAGTTTTGACGGTTAGGTAAGTAACAAACACAAACAATGGGAATGGACGTTTTCAATAAATTAGTTACTCCCTTTCGTTATTTAGCTTCACTGTCTATACTTACACGAATCGTGAATATCCAGGAGGCTTTTCTATTTTATGATCTTTTCGTAAATGTTTTGTTAGTCCCGTTCCTCGAGAATACTTTTTGTCACATAGATGGCATTTGAATGTGCCCGTGTACTGACTCGTCTCATTGCCATGCTCCTGGGAAACAAAATTAATTGAAACGCTCAGTGGGGATTGACACGTGAGGAGTAACGTGGAAATGATTCAATGTATATGTCAGGAGAGGTCATGATCCTGACATGAGTATAAATCAACAAAAAAAATCTTACATCTTTGTAATGCTTCATTAGATTCGATTGACGATAGGACTCAAACTCACAGTCACTACATTTGTACTTGACCACATCTTTGGTATGAGTCTTCAAATGTTGCTTGAGATCGTACGCTGATTTACACCTGGAATTTCACAAAACGAATAGATACGGGCTTTCAAAGTTGTTAACAAACTTGGATCAGTTCGAACTAGCCTTAGTAAAATAGTACCACAACAAACCACCCAATCTGTGCGTTGAGTAAGGAATGCGTTGACCAAAGTCGTTTCAACCTAAACTGCCAAACTGGCCCAAAACAACTCATTTACTTAACTTTTCCTATGGTATAATAAATTGATACCCAAACTGGTAAGGTTTATAGGGTTATTATTGTAAGTTGACTTGATAGAAAAACTTCCCAATCATTTATGGAGATGATAAAATTACACATAAGACCTCTGGTTGAAGGTTGCTGAGGTCTGAACAGCAAAAATAGATGGTGATAAATATTTGCAACCAATTTTTATTAAGGTGTCAAAATTATTAGTACTCTGGAGCCTGGTTCGCATGGTCTGTATAATTTGTAAAGAGTACATTTAAAATCGGTGGACGGGGTAACTGGTAAACCCACAATCTGTTCTGATAGTAAATACAGAAGAGGATAACTCAAAAATGTCAGTAACCTAGCCGAACCATGCAAAAAGGTGGTTGCTGGTGCATGGAGAAGTATCTAACCAATGCACTGTACCTAACTGGATACAAGAGAACACACTGAAGGTCCATTCCATTGGCAGGACAGCCAATGTGGACCACGTGACTACGGCTTAACGTAGGTACTCACTCTCTAGGACAGGAAGAACATTTATAAGGCCTGTAAGGTAGATGTCTATAGCGTATGTGCTCTACCAGCACAGCAGGACTGTGACATGTCAAATCACAAAAACAACACTTGTGGTGATGTATGTGTTGCCGCATGTGGTCCCTCAAAATCCGTTCATTTGGAAGATATGAGGAGCAGTAGTCGCATTTGATCTTCCAATTCTCTGGAACATGGGTATTGATACGTATTATACTCGTATTATTCATTTAATTGATGAGGCTCAAACACAGGTTCAAATGATTACACGGCTTACCATTGAAAGTTATTTGTCGTTCACAATGATCGGAGAACTTTGTCACATTGGCAAACATATTTCCACAAACTGGGCAAGCAATCATTCTTTCTCCAGTGTGAACTTTGACATGGTCAACTAGCCTCGCTTTGACCTTATTAGTGGAGAATTTACATTCTGGAAGCAAAGTACATAATAATGAATGAACCACTGTGGTAAGAGTAGTAGTGGGCCCAATGG
>JAEMON010000009.1:21488698-21498923 GCA_030264115.1 Lygus lineolaris | reverse complement strand
TTCAAGATTCCTCCGCGAGGGGCAGAAGGCTGAACTTCTACCCAAACGTGACATCGATTTCAACCAAATTTGCTTAACCACATACATTTGTATTTCAGAAATGGAAACAACAATCCGAAGACCAATTGAAGGATCATCAATTGAAACTAGAAGACGGTAAAAAGGCCATATCCGATGGTCAGGAACAAATTGTCACTCTCGAAAAGCAGATAGAAGAGCTACAAGCGAGGAGAGACGCCGAGAGCGGTGGAAATTTGCACGAACTCGAAGCTCAGTTGAAAGAAATTTCGACATCCGAAGCTAGATCGTCAGCTGCCTTGAAGGGTGAAAGGGAAAATTTAGCTGCCGAAATTAAAAGACAAAAACAATTAGATAAAAACGTCAAGGATGACGAAAAAGCTCTTTCCACCAAAAACGCGGAACTCAGTAATGCTCAAACTGTGTTTAATGCATTGCAAGAAGCAGAAAAGCAAGATGGAGAAGCCCTGATTGCAGCTCAGGAAAAGTTTCAGGCTGTTAGTTCAGGTTTAGTGGCTACCGATGAAGGGGATAACGCAACGCTGCAAGACCAATTGATCTGTAAGAAGAATTTTACTTATTTTTGTTTGTATTAATTTTTTTCTTATTGGAAGTCTGCAAGAGCTCTTATTTAGGGTTGCGCATAATGTGCATAATGTGCATGCGCATAATGTGGCCAAGGCAAGGTACAGCTGACAGTAGCAAGCAGCTCCCGAGATCAGTTGTTGTGCTGCAGAATGTAATCATTGTGCAATCAGTGTCCATGGTATCTTCAACATTCTACGAATTAACCAAATCTCGAAGGCTTCGAGCCAATTCATATCTGTCCAAGACTCGACCCCGTAGGACATAACACCTGATCATCCTCCAGCACAATAAAAAACTCAAGTCCGGAGCACAACAGACCTTTCATGCTATTGAAGGCACTCCTCTGATACCCACTGTCCAATGTACTTGAAGCGAGCTGCCCATTCCACGCATCTAGGATCTGTCTGGCCCTTCAGGACCACCATTTACCTGTGGTCGTGATCTCTTCTCTCATAAAATACAATTATCGGATCAACTATTGCTAAAATACCTCAAAATTCACTGCTTCAAATTTCCAAAATACCATAAAATGTAATGCTGCAAATTTCCAAATTCTTTGAAAATTCCACGCGACTCTCCACGTGTCGATTGTACTGTAACTTTTAAGTTGTATGGAATTTCTCGGATTATTCACTCGTTCTGATTACTGTCTCTTGTCTTTCAGCTGCTAAAGAACAGTTGACTGAAGCTGAGACAGAGGTGACGCAATGCAATATGAATATTAAACACAATAAATCCGAACTGGAGAAAAAGAGGCCTCTTTTGAAAAAAACGGAAATGGCTTTTGCCAAAGATCAAAAGGATTTGAATTTGAAAGAGAAAGAATTAGAATCTTTACAGGTATATTAAGTTTTAAAAGTATAATAGTAATTTATTTTAGTAATTTATTTTAGTAATTTTATTTTAGTAATAAGTTTTTATTCTTGAGCTGTCTTTCCATCCAGTAGTTGTGATGGCGTAAACATTGCATGGTAGGTATGCAAAGGTCTCGGATTCATGACTTTCCCTTGATTTTTCCCACGTTATTTTTCTTGTTATACGCTTCATTAACAAATACACCTGACTACCCTAATTATGAGGAGCACCTACCCATGGTTGTGCTTAAAATGTGCTTACTCATTATTATTGTATATTTTTTTAATATACCTAAGTAGATCCCATACTGAGAATTTTGACACCAACCACACTCTCATACTAAAAGTCTCTCTAAAACTCTCTAGAAGTTTCTTTCTATGAGTTTCAACGGTTTGCGAGAGGGGTCCAATGATGTCACAGGGGATGCAAACTTTAAAAAATGTAGAAAGAAAATTACGTAGGAGAGTGAAATTGTTGTCGAATTTCTCAGGATAGAATTTACCGTCGATCCGCTTAATGGGGCCACTGTTCAGTGGGGGCATCTGCCTTTCGTGTGAAAACGCTCAGGTCCCGATCCCAATGTATGTAATCAAGTGTTGGAAAGCCCGGGTAATGGGGGGCAGTAGGCCTGTTTATGTGGGCAGTTCAGAAAAAAATATAGACAGTGAAAGGGGGCTCAAAAAATGGTGAGGGTAACAATTTAAAAAGGGGAAAACCAAGCTATTGTAGGAATGAACCTATTAAGGGTCAAATATGAATTGGAATTAACTCATTCAAACATTTACCAGACCTATCACTTTCAATTATTTCCAATTATTATTTTAATTATTATCACTTTTATTTATTTATTTATTTTTTTTTTTCAAGTACATTCACACATCTCCTTGGACAAAAAATGAAGAAATTCTACAAATTGTCTATTTGCCAGATCGAAACTAAAGTTATGATTGGATTCACTCAAATGACTTGCAATTCTGCTTTTGCAATTCCAATTTTAGACGTTCCAGTTTTTGAAATTCAAACTGGAAGTCAACATCGAGTTACTACTGGAGTCCAAGGAGGGGTCTTGTAAACGATTAGTGATATTAGTTAGCATTGGTGAAGTACGTTAAAGAGGCGCAAATCTCCCAAAAGTTTTCGGGGCTAGGCGGGAAACCCTCCCTTTTCCTGCTGGATCTGCCCAATTATGTACAGGCATTCTGCCCAAGTATATGTCTACGCAATAATGGGACTCTGCGACTGGAGATCGTCGGCTAGAAGGCGAACTGAACCTTCAGCGCAGGTAGGGCGGAGTTGAGATTTGCGTCTCTTTAACGTGTTTCACCTCTATTTCCCTAAGTAGTATTGATTACATTTTAATAAAATAGTTTTGTTTCAGTCTGCTCTTCAGAGATTGAATTATGAAGATGGTATGGCTGAAAGACTACAACAGCAGCTCAGAAATCTCTCTGAACAAACTAGAACATCTTCAACTGAGCTCAACAACTTGTCCCATCGGTTCGTTTATTTCATTTACTCAAAATACGCCAATCATTCCCCTATTTGGATTAGTACAATAACTTTGCAATTTGTACTAATCGAGCATGTAAATATATAAATATTACGTTTCCTAGTGTCTCCTGATGTAAGGCTTTTCTTAACGTTACAATGTTCTCTTCTAGTTACCCATTTCTCATTTTTGACTATGATGACCCCGAGCCTAACTTCGACCGTCGAAAAGTTCGTGGCTTGCTTTGCAAGTTGTTCAAAGTTCATGACTCCAAGTTCAACCGTGCAGTTGAGACTGTAGCTGGAGGAAAGGTACAAATATGTGGAATGATTGAATTCCCTTTTCATTGATCTCGTTTTCTGATCACTAACTAGTTGTGTTGGACTAGGAAACATCTTTCCGTCTGCCACTATCTAGACAGAATATTCCAAGAAGTCCAAGAATTTATTTAGTCCTAAGCATGAAACTTTCGTTCAAAGCTTTTTGTAAAGGTATCAACATTAGTAACATTTTCCTAAGACTATTATAAATAACTACTGGCTATTATAAATTATGTATATTAGACAACTAAATCACCAATAGTAATCTAAATAGTAGTATTTTGTCGAAATAGTAGTTTCAATCTAAATAGTAGTAGTTTAATCTAAATTATTGTGAAACTTTCTTTTCGTAGAACTAATATGAATACTAAGGAGAGTGTAGTAAAGATGGAAGAAGTCTCCTTTTGACGTGATTTATTCTGATTCCAGTTGTACAATGTGGTGGTCGATGATGAAGGAATTTCGGCTAAACTTATCAAAAAGGGTAACTTGAGAAGACGAACCACTTTCGCTCCACTGAATAAGATTCAAGGTAGCAGAGCGGATAATCGAATGATTCAGAAAGCCGAACAAATAGTAAGTTACAGTAAAGAGCACCTTATTCCAAGTATATTGCGTGAGATGTGATCTTGCTTTGCAGACTCGGAAGCAAAATAATTATTCAATTTGGTGCACTCATTCTCAAGTTATGGCGTGACAAAGGGAAATAGGGATTCATTTTTATATATTAAAGATACATTGAAGGAAAATAAAATATACAGTGCTGTGCCAAAACAGACAGCACTACAGCATCAGACTGTACTTATTTCATGTTATTATCATGCAAAAATGATTATTTCGTGATTTTCAAAGAAAAATTGACGTTTTTAGATAATGTTGCACTGGTGCAGCATACGCCTGGCTCCTACAGGTGAGACTATTGAAGTGGCATTTGCCTATATTGAGGAGGCACTGGGCCTAGTAGCCAGGCGACTGCCTCACCAGTGCCGCGTCATCTGGAAACGAATACGCGCCGAACGTGTTGATTTCACACTAAATGGGGTCGTTATTCAATTATACAGTTGAGAATTTCCCCCGATAAATGAAATATTCCCTTGGCAGTGGTAACACTGGCTAACTAAACCCGGAGAAACATAGCTAACATGTGGGGGGAGGGGTAGTCTGGCTAACTTTGTTATAGAGGAACTTTCACTCCCGCCCATGTACAGGGTAAGACCTAACGCTCTGATGTTGGCTTTCGTTCAAAATTGCTGATCTAATTGACATTTTCCCTTCTTTCAGGCGGGGAGGGGGAACGTTTTCCTGGCATTGTCTCTCGTCGAGTACGAACCAATGTACGAGTCTGTCATGTCGTGGACATTTGGTCAAACGTTCATCTGTACATCTACAGAAGCTGCCAAGAAAGTCGCTTTTCACCCTGAAATCAAGAGAAAGTGTATCGATCTGGACGGAAATGTTTTCGATCCCAGTGGCATTATCTCTGGAGGTATAAATAAGCTATTAAATCCAGGTTGCTTGACAATTCCGTCACTGTACAGCATTGTTAATGTTCCCAGTTCGAAATGCTGTCATTTAATTCATAATTAATATAATTTATGTGGGTGGTTTAATAATAATTTAATCTCGGTAGGTGCTGTCGACAAATCTCAGCCCATTTTGTCAGCTCTGGTTAACATTTTCCAAGCGGAAACCCGCCTGAGTTCTTTGAAAGCTGAATATGCACAACTTAATCAGAAGTTGAGTGAAGTGGCTCCAATTGCTGCCAGGTAATGTTCGTTGGTACATATCTGAAGAAATGTAAATGAATATTATTGCACTTTTTTACGGGAATGTCCGTGATTATTGCATCTCTGTTGGGATCAACTGTGCTCTGTTAATCTTTGATGCATTTATTAATCGATACCTATCTCATTGCAGCTATGAAAATATGAAACAAAAGTTTGATTTATGCTCCCGAGAACTGGAAAGAGTAAAAGCAAGGCTTCAAGATACTCCTCATTACCAGCTACAGCAAGAACTTGAAGAGCTTGAGACCAATATAAGTAAGCAAATTGCTTAGCTTTGCTTTCATTGTTCTGCAGCTTCATAACTGAATAGAACAGGTGGTGGTCAGTGACTGTTTATCTTTGTCCTCCCCTTCATAGTTTGTACTGACTGATCTGAGACAAATCTTTTTTCAGAGGCGAAGGAAGAGCGTATTAGTCATTGTAAGAACGTCATAAAAGAAAAAACTGCAAAAGTCAAGGAACTCGAAAGCAAAATGAAGAATATGAAAGCCATACGAGAGAAAGCAGTGGCAGATGCTGAAGCAGCACTCAAAGCAGCCAAGAAGAAAGCAGAGGACAGCCGGTCCAAGTGGAAACAACGCGAGCAGGTTCGTTGGATGACAGTTCGTTCACAGAAAAGATTCATTCAAAAGCCTCGTAGAAAAGATTCATCCATTAGTAACTTACTTTTATATCTTAATAGGAATTCGCTGCCTTGAGGCTAGAAATTCAAGAGTTGGAAAAATCTACGGAAAGTGGGAAAGAGCAGTTGGTGCAATCGTCAGAAACGATAACACGGTTGCAGCAGAGCATTGATGCTCTATCAGAGGAGCTCGCAAATATTCAGGTGCTCTATTAAAACCTCAAATGCATTTAGTTTTGCACGAATTCCTAGTTAGCAAAGTTACCTTATTTCCACGAATACCAAACCTTTATTTCGTTACAGGAGGAGGTGAAAGCGAAAAAAGCCCTCGTCAAATCTCAAAAGGATGCAATTGGTCAGAAAGACAAAGAAATCCAACAAATGACAGCCCAAAAAGAAAAAATTGTCAAACGTATCAATGATGAAGAGTTGAATTTGAAATCGTTGGCAAATTACATTGAAGGCTGTCAGAAAGACGTAGAGAAAAATGATCTACTGGTATGAATACGATCAAATTTAGAGATAAGTACAAGGGTCTATTATCCGGTAGTTTCACAGAAGTTGAGATTTTCTTCTTACATCTCACATAATAGTATAGTTGCATACCTAGTTCATGTTTAATGATCTATCGTTAATCACGCTTGGTCCTTACAGCTGAAGAAAATGAGGAAAGATTACAGGTGGATTGATGGCGACCGTGAGTATTTTGGCCAACCGAACGGGATGTACGATTTTGAGGCTAATGACCCCGAAGAAGCTGGCAAAAAAATAGATAAGCTCAATAAACTGAAAGAAAAAATCGGCAGAAACGTTAACCCCAAAGCTATGGACATGCTGAGTACACAAGAAGAACAGGTGAGGCTTGATTGAAGTATTATCCATCCGTTATCAGTTATTCGCTCTGTGCCTCGGCTTCACAAATATATATTCTGTGAATTGCTATAGTAAAAAAATAGATTTTTAAGAGTTTGGAGGTTGTTTTTCTTCAAAAATACACCTTTAGATTATCACAACGAAGATATATTAAGAGAAAAAAAACTACAAACTCTATTATGGATTATCACTCAAGGTCCAAGGTAACCTGAATGAATTGAAGAGATCTTTAATTTTCTGGGCTCCCTTTGTCCACAGTTCCAAGAGGTCATGAATAAAAAGGGAATAATTGAGGAAGATCGGTCGAAGATATTGTTCGTCATAGAGGAGCTTGATGTGAAGAAAGAAGAAGTAATCAAGAAGGCCTGGGAAAAAGTCAATAATGATTTCAACTCAATTTTGAGCTCACTTTTGCCTAGTGCGCACGCTAAATTGAAACCTGTTGATGGCAAAAGTTTCATGGATGGCCTTGAGGTCGGTAAAATTTGCGTTTCGTGCATGGCGTTCACTCTAGATTGACCGGAGTTGGGCTTATATTTGATTTGTATTATCTACAGGTTAAAGTTGGATTCGGTGGCATTTGGAAGGAGAGTTTGGATGAGCTGAGTGGAGGTCAGAGGTCACTTGTGGCACTTTCTCTAATTCTTGCCATGTTGTTGTTCAAACCGGCCCCACTGTATATTCTCGATGAGGTGGACGCTGCCCTGGATCCTTCCCACACCCAAAATATTGGTCAGATGCTGAAAGCTCATTTCAGGCAATCTCAGGTAATTAAACCTATTATTGCTTAGGTATATATTTTAAGATCATCGATATTGTTGGGAAATTTGGATCTACAGTTAAGTGAATCTATATCTATTTTAAACATATTGCCTACTAGTATCTACCATCTACCTTTAATGCGGGAGGCAGAATGGATACTGTCCCTTTTGGCGGGAAACACTGACCCATCGTTCGAATGATTCTCAACAGCTAACCTTACTTCCACAGTCATTTTATTAGCTTTCTCAGTCGTTCGTGAAGTCTTTCTGATGTTCATTAATATGTGGACAGCCGATTACAACTATGATCAGCCGGTTGCAATTAACTTAGTTTATTTTCCATCGTAGATCGAGCGTGCAATACAAAGTATTTTCAAAAATGTAGTCCGGGACAACCGCCTGCCACATTGCAAATTTTTGTTGTTTGGGGCAGCATTCTGTTGAACGCCTAGGCTAGGAAAAAGTGTTCCTGACCATGAACACGACTTTTGGCGAATTGCTCTCTGTTCTGTGCTGTTCCGTGCTGGAACTTTCTCCAGTTACCTGGATGCTCTCTCCACTCTCCTCTTGTTGGAAGAAGAAAATATATCCCTTAACTCTTGAAGAAGTAGGAGGAATCGGGGTGTAGCAGATCTCAGAACAGAGTGATATGCAGTTAGTTTGGGAGGAAAAGAAGTGTTCAGCACTAGATGCTGAGGCCTGGATTCTTAGGAGGCAATGGAAAACATCGTTAATCAATAATCAATTGCATGATCAATTGTATGATGATAATAATAATCAAATTTTGATGAAAAATATTGAATTTTTTATTTTTTTTAGTTCCGAGGTTATTTTTATTAAGTACCTACTGGTGTGGCTGAGGATTTGACCAGTGTTTTTCCGGGAGCTCATATCCTATCCTAATTTTTTATGATTTCAGTTTATTGTGGTGTCCCTGAAGGATGGCATGTTCAATAATGCCAATGTCCTGTTTCGTACAAGTTTCGTTGATGGAATGTCTGCAGTTACTCGAACGGTTGGAGGTGGAGGTGGGAAAAGTTGAGATTATCATTCCAATTGAAATGTATATATATTGCTAAGATCTTTGTACAATATTATTGTTGTGGGCATGCCACTTTGTAACAGTTTTCTATTCCTTCGTTTAATCTTCATTAAAACAAATTGTATCCTGGATTATAGTTTTATTTCCAGAAAATATAGGTACCTCCGCAACCCCCTACCTATCTTATTTGTATGTTTTCTGTGATGTGCATTTTGGTGTCCTCTTCATGTTCCCAATATTCACCCTCCTCCTTTCCCCTCTCTTGGTCAATGTTTGCATCCACCAATATTTTCAATAAATTCTTCTGTTTTTTAAGCGAATTTTCGAAGAAAATTATAAGAAATCAAAATTTAAGTTATGCCAATTTTTCTGAATATTGTCTCCATGGAAATCCGTTTCAGGTCATTCTAAAACTGAAATTTAACATTTCGTATTATGTGTGTGTGGGTGGGTGTGTTTGTCATTCCAGACGATATCCTAACCTGGATACGCTCTAAAAAGTCAAAATATCAATAATAACAAAAGAAAGGATGATTTCGTTGACCAGAATTTTCGGAGTACTCTAAGGGTTCAAATTTTGAAAATTAAGGGTTACAAAACCGGGTTACTGAGGTTTTTGCTATAATTAAATTACCATCTTAACAATAGGAACATGAGTGGTATATTCGCAATCAGCGCGAAGTTCCCTTTCTGAATAGCCTTTCAAATAGTTTTTTCGCGCTACAATCCCATTTCGGACCATTGTGCGCCATTACTCCATGAGCCAATGATTCACATAAAATATGAAATTTTGATGGTGGTTCTGGGTAAGGCCCTTCTTGGTACCACATGAATTTCGTAGGATTCGGATCATTATTAGACGTGAAATACACCGAGCCATATAATGCAAGGATTACTACCAGATGTTTCAATAGTATCTACATCTTTACTACTTATTAACATTTTGTATCTTTAAGAGGATCTTCAGAGGAATCTCGTCCACTATCTGCCCTTTGAATGGAACACATTCCATCAATATTTTCAACAAATTGCAATGTTGCAATTTCAATATTGCAATGGCTTCAAAATTTTCTCCTTGGAAATCCGTTTTAGGCCATTCTAAAACAATTCCTGAAATTTAGCATTTTTATTATATTATGTGTGGGTGGTGTGTGGTCACTCCAGACGATATCTCAACCTAGATACGCTCTAAAAAAATCCAACAAAAAAATCTACTGTTCGCCATTACTACATGAGCCAAAGATTCAAAAAATCGAAATTTTGATGGTAGTTGTGGGTAAGGCTCTTCTTGGTACCACATGAATGTCGTAGGATTCACGTCATTATTAGAGACTGCGCATACGCAAACGTTAAATACACCGAGCCATGTATTGCAAAGGATCACTCTAGACCAGATGTATTAATAGTATCTACATCTTTATTGCTTATTTATTAACATTTTGTATCATTAAATTAAATCTTGACTTACTTATTTAGTGTAACAATCAACAAGTAACCACCAAGTCTAGCCTAAAATCGTGCTCACTCGTAGGGATCTCATCCACCATCTGCTCTTTGAATGCAATTCCGATAGTTGCGAAGCTGGAACCTTCTCGCAGCAGTTTCATTTCCGATAGAAATTTATCGTAATATCCTTTTCCTCTCCCTATTCGCTGACCAGTACTTGTGAAGCCGAGTCCTGGTACAATTACCAAGTCTAAACCTCCTGAAATTAAACAATCCTATATTATATATTAGCTAGGTAGATACAAACAATATTGTATCTCTCATAAAACATAGTGAATCGCTCTTTCGGTTTTGTTATCAAGAAGGTGATGCACGGGCGATCTGAAGATAGTGCTGACCATGGAGTTGTGAAAATGGAGGGAGT
>JAEMON010000009.1:21416108-21427043 GCA_030264115.1 Lygus lineolaris | reverse complement strand
TTTTGATGTGTTTTGAAACCATCACTAGATGTGGACCTTCCTACTGACTGAATCGAAGTATCGAAACCTTGATCTGATATCGCAATCTTCGCAGAAATTCAACCAAGTTGGGGTCTGAGAAGGGAGCAGGGTCGTGCTGTACTGCTCAGGTTGGTTCCCACAGTCCGCTTGCCATCTTTCGTAACACGGTATCCTTAGTCCTTACCTGAACCGAGGCAGCAACGAGGGGTCAACATTCTCTCACCGTCCTTTGCCAGATTGTACACCCCGATAAGGGCGTATCACCGGATAATCTTCTTATCATAGATAGTTTACCGGTTGTTGGTATAACAGAGGTAATCTGAAATATGGTAGGCAGACTTCGTGTATCATACAAGGCACAGATGTCCAGACTATAAGCTTCTATTCGACTAACGCGTCTCCATGTGTAATTTGAGAGGTGCAATTATTATATCACTGTTGTAAACGAGCGTTCAACGAAGATGACCAATAGTTTTTCTATGAGTTGCCAATTGAGTTGAAGATGTCTCCTGGAAAATCAATTGCCTAGTTCTATCAATCGGTTACCTTGATGAATGTACAGTGCAGGCCACAATGTCTACATCTGAGATGTCTACATCTATGATGTCTACATCTATAAGTACCTGTATCAGTCTGGAATGTATAGATACCTACGCATTTATGGGTTGTGTCTTATGTAAAGAGACCAGAAAAGAGGTTCTCTATAGTGTCTATAGCCTGATATGAGGTACCTATTCACCTACTATCTAGTCTCTTTGTATGCATGATACGAGAAAGGCTGGTGGTTCAGAAGTTATATAGGTAGGAAGTACCACCCTAAAAAATACTTACTCATTCCATAGAAGGGTTACAATCCCACTGATGACTATGATAATGGAAAGAGTGCATCTCAAGGCTTTTTTTCAAGCGAGACAATACAGTATTAGCATTTTGTAATAATATTGAAAGCGTCTAGTCATGGATGTAGGCGCTTCGAGTGGATTCCTACCGTACCCTTGGCTCTTGTGGGCCTATGGTCTGGGCCGCGCAGTTCCTTTCTGTGCCACAATCGTTCAACTAGACTTGGGAGTTTATGGGAGACGGGCGTGAAAATGATAGTAAACTCCAACGAGTAGAAGATAATAAATATAAAATACATCTGGTCTAGACTAATCCATGGATTACATGGCTTGACCCTGGAATTATAGTTGAGCGAATTTGGACCATTGAGTTTTTAGACGTGTGGTATTAGGGGTGTTATAATAGTGAAGTTTTTCTATTAGGTGCGAAAACGAAAACAAGGCCTTCGATGGCCGAGCCTAAATAATAAAAATAATGATAAATAGGTATAAAGACGAGTAGGTCGGGACACTGCTAAAAAACGTGGAGGATGATGCAATAATAATAATAATACAGTTACCTACCTCTTAATTATAACGCTTTGTAATATTAGCTCGAAATTCATTTGATAGGTAGATCGGTATGTACCCATCAAATCTATAAGAACGATTCTTTTCAAATTTTAATTTATTTGATCAGTTCTGATTCTTTAGTTTTTGTGGCTATTTCAGTACCTTCTTTTTTTTTTAAAGAATAAGTAATTGGGTGCTAATCGAAAAAATTGACTACACAAGCAGACACCTAGTTCAGCGTGAAAAATATTCCCATATACCATGTAAGATACCTCTACCTGTCATACCTAGGCATTATTGATTGTTGAAAACGTAAAAAATACGTTTTGTTTTCATAAACCTTGCTCTCCAAAAAATTCGAGGGATGGGTCAGTTTGTCAAGAAATTTTGCGTTGAATCCGAATTTGCCAAAAACGCAAACAAACAAACAGGGGCTCATTTCATTTGATAACGAAGTTAGTGGACAGTGCACGCGTAGGGGCAATGGGTTCAAGTGCCATATTTGAATTATACGGAAGAAATAATGATTTATTTATATTGAAATCAATAACGGGGGGATTTCCCCCTCTCTACCGGGCTGGTTTTTTAATGGTAATAATAATCCTAATATTAATTTATACAATGAATATCGCAATCTTGCCTAGGTATGTGAGAATCTGCATTCCTTCAAGTATATTACTATAAAATAAAACAAAAACTTACACTTTCTTCTTAACCAGTCTTACTAAAAGGTACCTATAATACCTATGTGATATACCTATGATGATGGATATTATTATTTTCTGACTCCAACACGTACCTAGCCGAAAGCTAGGGGTGACCCCGCTAGGTGAGACACTCTGTAGGGATAAAAAAAAACTGTTATGACTAATTTCCATGCCATAAAAAAATAATGATGGCTGGCGAGAGTCATTCAACAATGTCTATAAATGGGGAGGTGAATGTTCCGAGAAACACCTGTTATCTACCCGTACACCAGCAGGGTTCCTTCGGGGATTCGGCTGATGAAGGGAATAAGGTCTCTGTGTGAGTAGGTCAGCGTCACCCTCTCTCTATGATTAATTCACAGCAAACATCCAGAGGCGCGGACCATTACGGCCCGTTATCCCATTCACCCTCGTGGAGGTCTCGTCCTGGCCTACTGCCGGCTACAGCCACAGCCTCTGCCTTCCCCTTTCCATCTCTCGGGAAGGCGAATCTCCTGAATGCAGCGTCTCAAAAGGTCATTAGACGGACCGAGGAGCTTTGCCGGCGGAACGGGCTTACCGAGGGGTAGCAATTCGGGTCGAAGAAAATGACTGAGATTTCCAAGGGAGGTCTTGAGGTTGTTTTCGTGCCTATTAAACGAAACCATATAGGCGAAAAAAACACAAAAACGCACGACTGAATCCTCGGAATCGCTCCTCTTCCCTTGCGGATTATACCCACATCAAAACATTAAAGTGGTTCACAAAAATGGGCCAGTCGGTTGGTTTCGTCTTTGAAATGAATATCCAGTGATAAGTAAGTAGTAATCATTCCGATCCACTTCAATAATAATGTTATGAAGAATTTACATAATTCACAAGGAAAGTAGTAGTATCGAACCTAACCAGTACAAGAAAAAAAATTTCCCTTTAGGTACATCGGCATCCATAGGTAATCTGTTCAGAAATAATTCATATTTCATTTTTAAAAATTACATACCTACCTAAATATCATCATTGCTTATTCAACATTTAGGTACATATTCAGTCATAATTCAATTAAAATAATAAACTAGATTATTCTTCAAAAACTTCTACATAACAATTACAATCTCTTTCTCCCTGTCTATACTTATTGGTTTTTCCCTAGTTTTCAATATTATTCCATTAATAAAAGAAAACCTTATGTTTCCATCATTATCTTTCAATTTTTTCCCTCACTACTTGGAACATGTTGAGTAGGTATCATTTCACCAGTTGAATACAAGAAACCACCTATAAACTCCATGCCTCTCTGCAATATGCCCCAAGTTTCGCTGGCTCTGGATTGATTAACATTTCGTGAAACTCCTGCCTCACAACCACCGCTCCCTGAACTCTCTCAAAACTGGATAAAAGTGGTACATGTCCTCTCTAAGGCTGGTGTTACAAAGCGAGCAGCGCTGACTGCACTTCTCTCTTCCCCACGGAACATAAGTCAGGAACAACAGCCCTCCCCTTAGTTTGAATTTTACATTATTAATGTTAGGATCCTCCAAGTACTGCCGCAACGCCGAACCTCATAAACTGTGCTGTAGTGGGGATGATTTGTAGGCAGAGGCCCTCTGCATATCTACTGTATAACCAGGCGGGATATTTGCCATAGTTTTGCAAACAAATTGAATGAAATCGATGTGGCCGTTCGACCGTGAATGAAAGACAACAGCAGCCCTCAAATTTTTCCCGATCTACGAGTATAGGTACTTTCTTTGTAGCTTCTCGAGTACAATAATACTATTCTCGAATATCACAGGCCTACCTAGACCCATAACCATTTGAGGTTTTCGAAAAAGCATGATTGTATTATGATAAAAAAGGGGAATATTATGATAGTAAAAAATGTTGAACGGTGTGTTCGTATTTCTGAATAAAGAAAAATGGAAATGTGAGAATCTATGGAAATATTCAAATAATCTTGAAATAATTAGAAATAATAAATGAAGTAGTTAAATGCGGTACAGGGTTGTAATTATGAGTAGGTAGATACTAGGTACGCCAATTAGTATTAATCTACAGCAAAATGAATAGGTATTCACAGCAACTTGAGTGCTCATAAACCATCGACTACGTAATCGTAACGAATTTGCGAAGTTTCTTCGTTATTACTGGAATATAAGAATAATAGAAGGCATCAATACACGGGATGATTCAACTCATAAAGGTGCGACCACCCCTCCTAAGACACATAACCAAGTAACAGCTCTGAAGACCAACGCCCTGTTCTGTAACGAAGTCACTCACTCCTGTTTTGCCAACTTGCGATGCGGGGAGGCGCGCTCGTATGAAATGTGGATCCCCGCTTCCTTCGCGGTCGGCGATAAATAATTGACGTGCGTCCTTGATAGTCTTAAGTTCAGGGCCAGATGATTCCTGAGGATTATAAGAGTTATGTAAACCCTTTAGCACGGAGCACTTCTCGGTCTCCCACACGAAAATACAAGTATAGAGGGTGTGCTGTGCGCTTGTAGGAGGACAAGGCCGCGTCATCAGTTTGAAATATCTTGAATGAACTCTGGCTCTTCGCGAAGAACAATAGGATGTACATGGCGAAAAAAGATTATTCTCCAATATGCTTAGTAATGGGGACGAAGGCTGGGTTGACGTTTTAGCGCTACGAATGAATAAATAGGTTGGTACCACCATATTCTCGAGGTGAAAAGGGTTATCACAGTAAGTTTACTTCAGGTTGGTTATGGTGAGTTCTATAGTTAGCCTGGAGGGCGCAGGTTGTGTACCAGACCAAAAGGTGCCTCTGGCTCGTATATAGCACACCTATCGGACAAACTTACTCACTAATCAATTTTACCTAGGTAATTATTATTTAAAAATTAAAAAAATTCCCCCACCCCCCTTTATTATTATTATTATTGTTTTTTGGTGTGACGTGAAAGCCTGGAGCTAAATATGAGAACTTATTTTTTGTTGTTCACTTTATCCTAATAAGTTCTAATAACATAAAGGGTGAAGCAATTCTTACATTGTGTACCGTATGGGAAGTTTAGTGCTAGACAATGGCAGTATAGATGAAAGAAAAATAATAAATAATAGTTTCTTGAAAATACAATAATAAATACAGCATTCAATAATACAGCAGATGCGTGGATCAGTAAGTCCTTTGTAATATTGTGGGTTTAAAACAACAAATAGGTAACTAGAAATTCGTAGTTTTGAGAAAATGAGTAACGCATTGGGCTGTCGCTGAAATCGGATGGTGCTACAACTTGGTATCTGGAGTTACCCAGTTGTTGCAATTTTGACTACTCGTTTTAATAGGACGACAAGTAGGCGAGACTTCTTCCTTTGGCACAAATAATATCGAAAAAAACTAATAATTTCTAGTTAACCTAGTGTTGGTGTTCAGAGCCCACGATATTATGACGGGTGCTTCGTGGTTCTGGGGTTGGATGGTTCCGATAGGTGGTTGGTGTGGTTCAAATTCAGGGATATTGGCGAGAAATCGTGAATATTCGTCTCATCATTTCTGGCTGCGAATCGCGGATTTAGAGTGAGAATGCATGTGATTTTATTTCTCTAAGTGCATGGATGAAGCTTTGCCGATAAAGAACAGAGAACATAATACGGATGATCGCATTTCCCCCGGACTTAAAAATGGATACAGACTCAAGGATCCTTAAAACCAAGTCAAGTTTCCTGAATCTGCACTAATGATTGCCTCTTCGCTCCAAGGAAATAGAATAGGTCTTCCGACCAGTTCGAGGGGCTATAGACTTAATCGCCTACAATGGAATTCATTCGGGTAATTCATGAAATCGAGAATATTCTTGTGTACTAGGAAATTCAGCCCAATTCTTGTTGTCGGATACAGCAGTTTATCTTGAATGGGAACGCACACGGGGTTTGCAGCAACAATGAAACGTGAAGGCTCAGAGTTTGAGGATTATAGATTTTATGAAGATGATTGTTTTCTCTCCATTTTCCGCCACGAAAGAAAACGTTTGACCTTTTTTTGAAGGATCCAAACCGTGATATATTGAGTCAGTAAAGCAGAGCCGACCCATAATGAAAACGGCGCGGTGTGCATGTGGAGTCATTAGCCTAACAATCGACTTTCCAATAAATCGTCAGTTCGTGTTGCCTGCCGGCTAGAGACTCAGGCAAATGTCAAGTCCTGACCACATACGTCCGCCTTCCTCATCGTTTCACCCAAACTTCCATAATCTGTAAGACTTTCCCTTATACTTTTTTCAGCGCTTTGCACTATACCTAAGCAGTGTGAGAATGTTTGCTGTTATCCACATGATTTTCTTAACATGTGAATTACCATGTAAATGATCATGTGATGTACCTATCACGAAGTTCCATTTCATGTATCTTTCAGTATTGTGTTGTGATTTTATAATCACGCTACTCCATGGGATTATAAAATCTCAGTAAAACAAAGTTCCAGTGTGGATTTCAATTGACGTTCCAAGTCCAACTGGGTCCACCTTCAGGGCAGGTCTGCTGCTTCAAATAGGAATTGTATTAATTTGTGCACTCATGATTGGTGGCATTGCTGATCCAAAAATCAGCTAATATACGCATACATGAATAATTTTTCGAATATGTGGGTTTAAAACACATGGAGAACAGTCTTTAGGGGCTAAGCGAAGCAATGGAGAGAATTTTGGAATTTTGCATTCTGTACCTCAAAATCTGATTCAGTGCCCTGGAAAAACCCATTGTACCAATTTCAAACTGAAATTACTTCTGGTTTGAGCAGAAAACGGATTGAAAGGGAGCGCGTGACGTCATTCATGTTCCGTCAGATAGGTTAAAATAAGAAGACCAGTTTTCGGGAAGTTTCAATCATCGGGTACCGCTCATATAGCACCTTTTTGGAAAGCCTCCACTGATATCTTTCAAATTACAAAATAAAAAATAAACATGCAAGTTCCAAAATATAACATCAAAATCACCACCAGGGTGGCCGGAATTGATGAAAACAGACAGATTGTCATGGAACCACTTTGTTCAGAAAAAAGAAACGAAAAATACGGGAAAAATTTAAATTTGGTAGTGTGGAAGCAAAATCGTGCGACAGGATGAATTATGCTATGAATTTACGTGACATTCAAAGAATTACCTATGTATATAATAAAACAAGCTGGAAAATGTGCGAAACAAAAATGAAAGTAATTTACCTGTCAACATTATATTTGGGTTATGAACTATCATGATTTTCAACAATTTAATAATTAATTTCAACCCTGTCGAAATTAATAATTAATTTCGATGGGGAGTCTGAATGTTTTAGTTTTATATTCGATATTCAAGACGAATCAGTATTCACAAAAAAGGTTCGATTTAGCACGAAGTTCTACCGTGAGACGAATGGGCGATTAGTCCAACCGCCTTCAACGTCAGACGCCTGACGGACGACATGATAATGAGTTGGAGATTCATCCTCTGTCTGTGGCTCCCCCACTCCAGCTGTGCTCAAGGTTCCGTAAAAACTCCACAACGCAAAACGACTGACTATTTTCAGCCGTCCCCAGATAGCGCTTTCACTTTTATTTCATTGGGGGTGAGTTAGAAGAAAAATTGAGAAAACTGGTCATATCATGTCCTTAAGTATAATAATGGTACGATGCAGATGAGAAACCAATTGGGGTGGCAAATGCCAATTAAACCGTATACCTAGTAATCGAGAAAATAGTGGAACAGACAGAAACTCTTGTAATGTGAGTAAAACTACCAAATTTAGCTGCCAATACCGTATAGTAATCAAAATAATTGTGTTACATACCTATACTCTGTTTACATTAGGCAGGTAATTACACCAACGTACAGCTCAAGTATGGATGATTGAAAAATGATTAGAAAAACCTATAAACCTATGCAGCTAATTTTGAATAATATTTGCATCTTCGTCCATTATTTCATATAGATGGATTTTTTAGGATGGATTTTCCCATAAGGTGGTCGACATTGAGTGAGGAGGAGGCTTCAGATATCTCGAACCGCCCGACCTGATATACGTTTATGATATTGCTGTAGTGACGTGTTTTGTATTATTCATAATATCAATACCTGGTAC
The DNA here is from genome assembly GCA_030264115.1 of Lygus lineolaris. Lineage (NCBI taxonomy): Eukaryota > Metazoa > Arthropoda > Insecta > Hemiptera > Miridae > Lygus > Lygus lineolaris. Next base: position 21,418,866 of record JAEMON010000009.1, on the reverse strand, counting down.
AATGAATATTAAGTGGCGAATTTTATAGCGTTCTAGGTGGTCAATCGACGAGGAATTTGATTGTATATAACTTTTAAATAGGTCACAAGATGTTTTGAAAGGTTGTTTCAAGAGTGAATAGAAAACTAATTATCTTACCTAAAAAAGCGTTCTTTTTTTTCCAAAAGATTTTAGTTTAGATGTAGGAACACAGGTGCCGTATTCGGAATAGGCGACAAATCGTCTACAAATTTGTCCAAAATTCATTTTTAACCAAACTTTATTTGGTTTCAATCTGCGACGTCGACTTTGGAACAGTCCCGACTGGAGGCTCGTGGAGGTCTTTCACTTTCATCGGGGGTGTTCGGGACACCTCAGGGCAGAATGGACTTCTCCCTTGACGCCCTAGGTAAGAGAAAGAGAAACGTGAGAGCAGATTCTGAAGAAGTGTGCTCTGGACCACACTGGGCGTCCTCGTTCTTGCATATCTTCAGGAGGTATGGGATGAAAGTGGAAGAGCACCGTGATTTCTCAGGCATATTAAAAGGACGTCCCAGGGAATTTATGGGGAACATCGATCTTCCAAAACGTTAGGTAGGTACCGACTTCAGTGAGAAAGAGGCATCGAGGAGTTTTGGAATTTTTCAGCGACTCAAAATTATGTGAAGTTAGATGTCGTGAGGTATGGCAGAGATGAGATATATTTTAAGCAAGATAAATCAACGCAACAAACTACGCTGGATAAATTGGCGGTAAAAGCATAACTGTCAAAAACAATATTGTTGGGAGCAAATAATATTGAGGATGGAAATGTCACTCTGTCTACCAACCATTTTTCAATTTATCTGACTGATCTAAAATGTCACCCCCTTGCTGCAGAGGAGTACCAGCATGTTGGGAGGGGGTTGGTATGGTAGTTATGGCCAACTCTGAAGATTATTTTATTCAGAACTATTACATATCTATCTATACGAGAACATCGAAGACCTATCCCTAATTACAATATACTTTTGAGCGATATTTGGATAGTTTTAATATTTACTTGAGAAAACATTTAATTTAAAAAAACCGTTAATTTAATTTGGAAATGCTGTAATATCATGACATGAGTATTGTTATTATAGTTAGTTGAGTAATGGAATAACGGGTTTGGAGAAAATAATCACAGAGTAGGTGAACTTGGATGGATTTACGCAGGATATAAAATAGTTATGACCGCCCTTAAGATGCTCATAGCCTACCCGATAGTCATATTTGTGCAGCTAATAGCTCAACAGTTATGTAATTTAACTACGAGAATGTTGACAGCTTAAGTATATTTACGACGACAATAAGGTACCTGGAAAGAGTGGACTGTTTATCATCCGGTCGGTGGGCCACTCCATTTGTCCATTTACGTCCATTCGCCTTGCCGTTCAAACCATCTGAAAATGATACAGCAACATTTGAATTGTGAAGGAGCTCTTTTTATTGCTTTGCATTTATGGCATAATAGTACAGGTAATTCCGTATTTCATTCCCCAACTTAACAATCATAAGCGACAGATTGCCTCGTCTCACGGTCCAAACCAAAGACTTATACTGGCGATGCGACTGTCGAACCCTGACCATCCAGCCTGCACCCAGAATTTCCGAAATCAAGGTCTTCATCTGCATATATGCGAAGGTTACCTGGATCCAAATCAAGAGAGATCAGGCATCCCCTGCTTTCAGCTAGTTCTTTTAGAGAATAGATGGTGGTACATATACTTAGATCAAAATGAGATAAATCCAGATAGATAACGTTGCAAATTATTACACCATGGTTTATTTTTATTGGTCACTTACTCCCTTCATTCAAAATCAATTTGGAGTTCACAATCGTGTTTTCGTTTTTCCTGTTCAACCCTTTAGCTCTAGGTTTAGCTTTAAGACCAACACAATGCTCCGAGTGGTCTGAATCGATTCTAAAATTGAAAACTATTAGTTGACAAAAGTAAAAAAACCCCATTCATTATATGGTCCTGAGAATGATTGACGGCCAAGCTTCAATGCACAGCTAGATCCCAAATGGGACCATTACTTTTCTTACAACATGAAACATCAAATATCGTTGGTGGGGTCAACAAATGTGTTTAATGCTCGATGCCAAAGGTTTACTACCTATTGAAAATAATAAAAAATATGGAGGAGGAATTTGAATGGACTTAGCTCTAAACCATAAATTTAATCAACTTAGAAATATTATATTATACCATTACCATCGAAACAAGTTGAGCACGACGAAAAGAACGATAAAAACGGTGCATGGCACATGCATAAGAGAAGAAAAATGTGCTTCTCATGGAAAAACATGGTTTAGTAATGAAAACATTTCAGGGGACGTCCTTCTAGACGGAAAATTGTGTCGAAACTATACAGCAATTCAACATCTGTGATCAACGATACCCAACACGTGAATCCTGGTGGCAGCACACTATGGTTCAGTCGACTATGTTTCAAGTAATGGGTTGAGCATTAAGGCTGGGGAGCGCACACAAGATTTTGTAAAAAAAAGAAATTTGTTCGGCATTAACCCCCCTCCCTTCCTCTCCCCCTATAAATAAAATTTCGTAATTCTGGCGTCGAAATGCACAAATAATAGACAGCTTCTAGTCAAACGAAAAAACAATCACGCAAATCGGCTAAGAATAATTATGCCTCAGGGGGCAAACACAACATTTTGACAATAAACGCGTTTTCCCGACATCACCCCCCACCGCCCCTTCCTCCCGTCCAAATGCAAATTTCGAAAATCCGG
>JAEMON010000009.1:21126439-21138278 GCA_030264115.1 Lygus lineolaris | reverse complement strand
AGAGGGTTCTATTGCATTCTAGAGGCACTTGGAGGCTCCAACGGTATGATTGAACCTGGTAATGGAGTGGTAACAAGAGACGACAAAATAGTTTGCTCAACACTACATGACACCTAGAACCTACATATTATTTCCTCTTAATCCGTACGCACAATATCCATCATCATACATGTCCAACTCCGCCATTGGGCTACATGCTTGCCAAAGCCGATGGGAACCTTCAAAGTCATCAATCCGAATTTCCCCACAAATCACCGGTTTTGAGCGCCCCCACGCTTGCACCACCTCGCTTTCCAATTTCCGATTCGCCACCTCAGCTTTTCCTTGAAGCCTTGCTCCACCTAATGGTATCCCATGGTTTTCTGAACCATTTTCATACATATACCTACCTATACCTAACCTTTAATATGAGTGAAATTATGTTGACTCCATGACTTAAAAAACACATTCTGGGAATAACGTGATGGGGTTGATGAGAGCACCATATATGAGCTTTTTAGAATGTATCTAATCAATATTTGAGCATGCAATTAAGCATTAATTTACTCATTGAGTACGACTCAGTAGATGGGTTGTAGATATCCTTCAAACGTGGTAGGTGTTTGCATAACAATGTCCCACTATTCCTCTTATATATTTTACGAAGGGACAACAGGTAAGCAGAAACCCACAAGACCCTCTATATATCCAAGGGGTAGAAAATAATGGATGCCACATTTAAAACGCCCTAGCTCGAAAACTTGCGATAAAGGGCATGGGTTTTCTTTCGTTTTAAAATAGACCACAATTTTCAGGGTCGAAAGTAACCACGTAGAGCACGGACCGATCGTTGGCTTCCCTCGCTGCGTTCGGGTGAAAGGTTCAACTTGAAAAATAACATAAACACAATGGGGGACTTTTATCGTTATTTTTCATTTTGTAATTTGAAAGATCTTGGTGAGGTTTCTCCAAAAAGTTGCTATATGAGGGGTATCCGACGATTGAAACTGGCCGAAAATGGGTTTTATGATTAAAACCTAACTGACGACACCGTCCCTCAGCTCCGCAATCTTTTGCGGAAACTAAATTACGTCACGCGCTCCCTTCCAACCCGTTTTCTGTTCAAATCAGTCGTAATTTCAATCTGAAAATTGGCATTAGAAGTTTCCAAGGACACTGTATCAGATTTTAAGGTTCAAAATGCAAAATATTCCTACCCATGCAAGTTCCCCTTGTGAATTTACAATACATACTTTCCCCTTCTCTTTTGGCCTTTTATTGAGGATTGTGAATTTTGTTTTGAATCAATTTAGACTCAGGTGAATATGGAATTCCAAATTGTCATTCATACTCCGCAACTGATTTTATCGAACCGTACTTTCATTTCTATCAATAATCGAGTTCAAAACCGATCATGCCCAGGTATTTGAAGATTGTTAAGTAATAAGGTACCTGCTTCGGGATGTCTCACAAGGGCCCACCTACTTTTCGACGACAGAAACGTAGTAGGACATTTTTTTTACTATAGAAGAACAGTGATCTACGCAGAAGGAATATCTATACGAAAAATTATAAACCGTTGTATGATAGTTTGCAGCGTTTCCACTCATTGAGAGGGAAAATATTAGGTTTATTATTAGAGAACCACGATTTAGTTGGTCCACTTTTCGGTTCGTAAGGATTTTTCTCTTGTGAGAATGTAAAATAAAATGTTGAAGTGACGGATTCCCTTATGCTCTGAACTTTTTTATTAAATGTTTGATTGGTCAATTCATCGGCCGCCACTCCACATATCCCACGGAAGTGTGAAGTTGACCATCGTTTGTTTCTCCTCCGTTTTAAGAAAACAATGAAATAGTTACGAGTGTTTCCACAAGCCGGGATACGACTGTTGGCTTAGGGAAAGTAAACAACAAAATGCCGACACTTTGGATCCCAATTTAAATTTTAGATCAATTCAAGGGACAAGTCTCTCCAGGAAGGAATATAAACACAAGACCAAACAGTTGAATATTCATCCGCTTGATACACCCCGTTCGTATGACCGACCGTCTTTTCACCTAAAAAAAGCGCGAACATCATAGTTCACTAGCGTACTTGGACGGTTTGAGATAGGAAAAGGTGGATTCCCCTGGACTCAAGAGATGTTCGACTTTGGTATAAATTCTGGATCCCATCCCATTTAGGCGAGAATGAAGTGCGTGTTGGCGAATCACAATTTATGCAAATGGAATACGGGCTGGCACCGCTTTTCGAAAGAAGAGAGTCAGCTGAGCTTGCGAGTTCGAAAATTAGTTTTCCTCTGTTTTCACGTCCACATTTCATCGCGACTCGGAGTGCAGCTCCTTCCAATAACCTAAAACGGAATATTTAAATTTCAAATACCCTATTCTGTTTTCACTCGCTTGATCATATTCTTTGTACCTGGAAGAAAAAAAATACTCGCGTTCTTTATTGACAGTCGTCTCATTTCAATCCCAGGGCTCCACATCTCTTCGAAACATACCGACCGGTAGTTGTGGCCCATTAATAACCACACGCACAGTTCGGTTATAACATTATCGTTCTAAAGATTGATGGGAATTTATGGCAAAAAGTATTAGTAATCAAAATCTGATGAAAAGCAACATTTATAAGATTATAGCGACCTTTTTGGTTGTTTGGGAAAAACATAATGAAGGTCCTTGGACTGTTACGTGGTAAGCATTCCTAAATCATGTATAGGAACTTATCCGTTTTATAGTTAGTACAATAGCTGTCGGTCGTAGCCAAGCGGTCACTGTCACCTGAAGCAGATCGCCACGGTTGGCATCCCAAGCATCCAGGGTTGCTAACTCGAAACGGAAATTTCTCACGGGGAAGATTAAGCAATGGCTTCTCAACAAAAATTATGATGTTCTCGAAAGTAACGCATATGAATGACAGGAGGTGTTACAATTATCAGATTATTATCCTACCTGAGTGTATGTCATCCAGCAACAAGGCTCCACTTGATTGGCGTCTAAGCCCCAAAACTCAAGTTCTTCTTCGAACAGAGGGCCGCATACATCTGTAGGATAATGCAGCTTCCCCGTTCTGGAACCAATCATTCACAATTGTATATGGGATTGTTTCACAGGCTTCGGAGATTGTGGCATAACTTCTCAAGAAAAATATTTTACAATAAGGGATGACGTTAACTACCTGATAGGTAAGTAATGGAAATGCAAAGACAGTGAGGTAAATATTACTTACTCCGCCCCATAATACAAATTTGATGGCTTTATTTTCAAATGATAGCAGTTTTCAAAAATTTTCGAAAACGTGAACTATTTTTGTGGTATCTAATGATCTAGTGTTCTCTTCGTGATTAAAGGTTGTTTTCCATTTTTCTGCTCAAAAATGGTTTAAAAACATAAGTTAAGAGTGAACTGAAGGCAAAACTCAAAAAACGTTTTGAGTTCTGTCTTCAGTTCACCCTTTTCTTTCGGGTGTTTTTTTTTTTTTTCTCTCTACCATTCTGAATCGAAAAATTGAAATCCCTTGTTTCATATTGAAAACTAGATAAACTGAAATATAAAGAACTGACAGTAAGAAGGTGAAGATAGAACACAATAACTAAATCCCTGACGAGGTGTGAGCGAAACCGATCAAAAAAATATAACTTTTAGAAGAAGTCAACTGATTCTTCTCTCTCACCCAAACTCGTAATAGGATGATAATAGCAATCACCTGTAATAATTGAGCACTTGAGCAAAGACGCCAGGGTGCCTGTCGAAGAAGTACTCGTTGAGGATGGGATCGTAGTTGGCAAGGGCCTCTGTGAGTCTGGACAAGCGGGTAGCCGGGATCTTCTTGAGCGTCGCTTTGTACGTCTCGTGCCGAATCCCTCCGACGTTCAGCACGACACGGTTCTCCGCGTCCATGTTCATCAGGTTCATCCCTCACCTGTCGGCAAAAAAATTAGAGTTACTCTTACCAAACATTGTTATACTTTTAATACACATTATGATGGGGATGTTTGGGAACATATAGGGGTTTGCTATGGCACCAAAGACTATTCGTACTAATCTGGTAATGCTTCTTTTCACACCGCCATGAATCTGAGGCTTTTTAGAACACTTCAGTTTAGAGGAAGAGAGCCTACCTGACTTAGAAGAAATTAAGAGGAATTCTGGCGCAGCAGAGTTTTTAATTGCTGGCCTTGTATAGAAAGTTGTGGAGGTGCCCTACCTGGCCTCTGTACGTATGGATAAATTCAGAGTATCACTCGTTGGCTGCGTATTCCTTCCGTATCACACAACATTATCGTAACAGAGACCAAAAACCAAAACACCAAACCACCTCTCCACAAAACTGGAGCCCCCCTCCACCACTGGCTTCTTCTACATTACCCTAAAAAACGCAATTTTTGTTGCCACCTAGGTGTAGCATTAAGTGAGTATTGCCTCAACGCTCTCCAAAGTTGATATCGTATGATGAATTTTTAGACATTTTACAACTCTGGTCTGGTCTACTAAAAGCAATCGATCTAGAGTTCAGTTTAGAAATTTCGTGTTTCTAACCATCGATCAGTGATTAGTCTGAAACACGCACTTGAAAAGCCTGTAGATAGGTTGATTTTACAGTAATATTAATCGGCATGGTTTTGCATTCGTGTTTCTAATGATCGATCGATCATTATTCAGAAACAAGAACTTGAAAAGCCTAGAAAGGTCGGGGAGGAAATGGAACGAGTATTTATCGGGATATTGTTGAATATTCTTACAAGGTATCGACTTCTAGATTGAGAAAATTGGATTCTATCCAGATGGCTGATACCTCTATATATATAAAGTTGCAAAACAATGGGAAACTCCCGTATCCCGTAGTTTCCCACTTTAAAACCGGATTTATAGATAAATCGATTTTCCTCGTGGTTGAATAAAAAAAGTTGAAAACCTTCAAAAGACAAGAGATGAGGAAGTTTCGGTGGAAAACTTGAAAAACAAAAGTTCTCTCATTTGACTAAATTGAAGTCGCCAGGAAGACTGAAAGTTCTTCCTTGATTAGTCCAATCTAGCCTGGAGGTTAATTCTAATTGAATCGTGGTTAGAATTAGTAGGGCACTTACTCAAAGTTTTGCGTGGCCTACACAAGGTATTCAAACCAAGTAGAGTGAAACGAGTTTTCATTACTCGATAAACCGAAACCTGGCAGTTCAGTAGGTACTGCTTACCTACTTCTACCTGTTTCACTCCTCTAGAAGAGACGGGATTTGAAATTGTCCCATTTTTGAAGATACATCATTTGAATTTCAGTCGGCTTTTGGTGCTTTCTATCGTCTCTGGTCTTTGTCTCCCATGGGAGATGGTTACAGCTCAGCGGTGGAGCTCAGTGGTTTCGGCTGGATCGCGAAAAGTTCCTTCAAAACCTCTGCCTGTCTCCCGATTTGTATATTTCATTTTCCAGTTTTTTCTTTTCATAACAGGGAATGGACAGGTATTCAGCGGGATAATCACTAAAATAATCGCAGCGTTCGGGAAACTGAGTGGGACACTCAAAGAATAAGTTGACACTGTGAATCATGTTTCTGAGTGATTGGATCAATTTTGAGTGTCTTTGAAGGATAAACTGCTTCTTACCATTTCTTACCGTTTGAAGAATCATTCAGTTGTTTCGTTTACACAACCGCATGTTTCTTGAAGGGATAAGATTGGATTTTGAAGTGATAGTATAAAGCCGGAGTTATTGCAACATCGTGGGATCAGAAATTGGGCGATGGAAGTATCCAAGTCTAAGAAGTGGGACACAATACATAATATATTTGTACTACAACCGAAATCTCGTTTTACCACTCAGTCTTTTCCCCAATCGATGTCCAACCGCCAACATTCTACCAAGCCTTTGGACAAATAACTGGATATTGTTGGTTGATTTCAAGAGCTCAGACAACTGAGAACCATGAAGGCTCAAACAACATACCTTCTGTTCACACGGAGGAAGTTACTCCTTGGAAGTTCACGAGAAAACTTCTTTGTATTTGGGAAGGAAAATGTCGATTTACTGAACACTTCACTGTTCTCCAATAAGTACAATAACAAAAGAAATCAACAAAACAACAAAAGGAGACCTCCAGTTCCGCACAAACCCAAAAACGTCTGTAAATTTGGGTGGAAAATTGGAACATAGACGTATAGAATCAGATTACGAAAATGTAACCCAAATTGGTAGAATACCGTTCCGAATTTATTCGTATGACAAAAAATTTAAAGTTTACTGATCCAAATGTTCCGAAATGAATAGGCAATCGTCTTGGAGCCAGCCTCCAACTACCCATCTAATTGGAGAAAAATAGGTCATTTATGAAGTGAGAAACCGTAGTTTCATGAAATCCACGTTTGCGTATGAGCACACGCTACTAGTGGTCGTGCAGCGTTAAAATTCATAAGGGACCCCCTCGGATGTAGCACCATAACCCTTGAACATTTCATCAAAATCGGTCCACAATTTCGCACAGTTTTGCCCCCAACAGGGAATGGCAACAGACAAACAAATCGATAGACATACAAACACGGAACCGAAATTATTCAGGAAGCTTTTACATGCAAAAAGCAAGTGGAAACTTTGATTTTGAAAGCCAAAATTTAACCGACAATATATCGACTATGAAAAATAGTCGCTATTTCCCCGGAACTGGCCGACGCCCTCTAGTGCAGGGCACGCTTCGAGATGGGTCATCTCTTCGTCAGAATCATTATTAAGTAAGTGGACAGGGTAACCCCTGTACCCCTGAACTGTTTCCGAAAACTTAAGTTATAAGGGGGAACTTACATGAGTAGGAATTTCGCAAGTGACGTAAATATTACCTACCTTGGTAGTAGGTACATAACACAGAGTGTATCCTATCCACCCATGGTATATTGAATCTGATGGGCTGGCAATAATTATATTACAAGTGTTTACGTGGGTAACTTAAGGAACCCCGAAAACGAAAGCAATGTTATAAGAAACACAGTTTTTGTTTTTCAATATTATACATGATGTGATCAATCATTTGAATATTGCCCCTTCAAATGTTTCTATCAACAGTTACAGGGAGAAACGCGTAATTGTCAATTTTTTAGAGATCAGAAATTCCTTTTTTCGCTTTTCTCAACTTTTAATGCAAGCACCAAAACAAAATCCGGTTGGAACGGTACCACCATAGGCATCAGGAAAACACAATGTAAACATAATTAGGCAGAGTTATTGCCAAAAAAATAATACTGCTGGCTGTAGAAACTAACTTTAAAAAATGTTGTTAATTAAAAAAATATGTAGAAAATTTCCTCCTTTTCTGAGTAGTGCGGGAGCTCAAAAATCGGATGCATTATAGATTTGTCAACAAGAAAACTGTAGCTGAAAAAACATGTTTTTGCCAACCTCTAAACAAACAAACGTTATCTCTATAAAAATATAAGTTACCTACTCTGAAAGAGTACGAATTCCCATGTTTTAAGTAGATAAATTGTAGTGCAGTTTTTAAGTAGGCCTTTTCATGGCGCCACCCCTACAAATTCTACATAATATTAATATTTGGGTCAAGTATAGATCATTCCAACATCATTCACACTGGACGGTACATTTCTATTGGGGAAAAATGCAACAATATCATTGTAACTTCGAAATCGTGTTATTGATCAGGAAGAGATCTCGTCTGATCTAGAGAGACGTGGATTTGGCTTCAGTGATTGAGTACCGGCTTTGGTGGGGATCAGAGCTGGATACCCCGGATTACGATCCCATCTCAAGTACCTACCGTTCCAGGAGTTGACCGAAAACCTTTTGAGTCTCCTAATTCGGCTGTTCGCTCAGATATGCCACGATGGCCCGTTGACCTTTTGTAATATTTCCCCCCTCTTAGAACGTGAAGAAATTAAACTGAATTCAATGGTAATTATAACTTTATGACTTTGATGATAATTATAATAAAATAACTTATAATTGATTATAACTTCAACCTAACGATTTGCATGAGTGTTTCAAATAAAAACTCTTATCGCGTGTAAAAGTAGAGCGTACGGTTGTTCGCTTCTTCGTATTTATTCACTGACGGCGTTGAGAGAGGGGAAGGTACTAGATTTGGGTTCACGGAGGAAAGACATGCTATTTCACACTCGTATGAATAATAAATGATGATAAAATCGTCTGCCTCGTCTGTACATCGGTAGGAATCATGAAACTGTCGGTTTATGTTTTCATGTAAAATTTCATTTGGCTTCTTGCTGTAATATGTGGTATGTGGGTAATGATAAATGTTTGAAATGATGCCAAACTATTTTCATTATAAAGAAAAAGTCATTTGAAACCAGGCGAAAGTCTCTCCAAATACCTAATCGTAAAAATAATATTATTTTTCATCGACTATGTTAGTTATGATATTTCAATAAATACATTATTCATGTTATAATGAGAATACTTGTGTACCCTCTCTATGTTTTCGAAAGGGTAAAAATGTCAGACTTTCAATAACTAAACAGTTGTTCGGCACTCCGTGGCGTTGGCGAGTAGATTTGGTAGCGTCGAAGACCCTTGTGTCAGAAGGTTAACCCTAAACTGTTTTCTCAGTATTCACTATAATACTCGTGCATTTTTTATATCACCATAAGTAGTTAGTAGTTCATATAACTTAGTATCTAACAACTCTGGATTGTAACGATAGGCTTTTCTGCTCACACCCCCGCGACAGTTGACATTTATGATGCGAAAACGAAAAGTTAGGCAAAACCCGCACGGCAGAGGTGTGTTGCAGACATGGTATACTCTACCCCGAATTCAGCTTTCGATGGTTGTTGAACTGCCATCATAATCATAGCCATTGATCTGATCGAGGTGTTCGAAATGAAGAAAGTTGTTCAATTAAATCGCTTTTACCACTTTTTCTTCCTAGGGGAGGACTAAGATGATGTATCAAAAATATTCACTGCCGCCGCCAGTGGAAATTCGAACAAAACACGGTTCGTTACTGATGATGACCTACATAATCGTCGAAATTGATTTGACCTTTTAACTAGGTAATGATTCTCGTGGAATAACATAGTTCCCACTTCATACAGTTTTCGTTATTTGATAATTTGTTGCCACAACTCCATCGTGACCATAGTTCGTATATTTTGAGTTTGGTGAAACTTTCACATTATTTTGGTGTCTGAATTCAATTAACTACAGTTCCACAAAATGCTCCCTGATTTAGCTAGCGGTAGCCTGGATAATAGAATCACTTTTAGTTGGATAGCCGAAGGTTTTAGATTCATTCCAGGTGATCGCTTCACCGACCGAACAGACAAAACACAGGCTGGGCCGAGCGAGTCGATTGGAATAAAGTTTTAATGGGAGTATGATAAATTAATGGAGCTGGTAAACCCAAATACAGCCACTCCAAGCTGATTATTCACTGAATTATTAGTGGGGTTTGGGTAAACAATGTTATTTAGGCTCATCCATTCTGCGTCATTTTGTTGGTATGCGAGCTCTGTATTGGTCTTAGCATAGAAAAGAACTCTGATCGATCCCAAATAATTATTGTAACTAGCCGCTGGTGCGTTGCATGGACCATCATGTTATGTACATTAGTTTTTATTGTTCAAACATGACGTTTGCCACGCCCCATGCGGGGATCCTCCTGTCTAACAGGGCAATAATTACAAAATTAACAAATCAATATAAATTAAAAATTAAAATGAATTCCTAATAAGCTTAGCACAGCCCAGAATATTAATGAAAATAAAAATCATTTAACTCTACTCCTTTTACACTTCAGAAATTTCCTATCATTTTATCGTTTCCCTTTCTTTCACCTTTGATTTACTTTATTTCATCTCTCCGCTCAACCCATTCACACCCTGGGAATGAGGAATTCCCTTCACCTCGCTCCATAAAGGTATGTTCTTACCCTTGGAAGCTCATAGACCCGTCCACCTGTCCTTGTTCCCTTCCCGCGAGTAGTCGTAGCCAACCGTGTGTACCAGTTATCAGTACTTTAACGTAAGACTGTCCAGTACAGCTGTTGCGGTTAATTATTTATATTGCACAGTTAGTGTGACAATCGTGTTTATTCTCATAAACTTCACACAAAAAAGCACACAAAAGAAAGAAGAAAAGAAAGAATATTCATTTTCAGACGAGTGATTTATTGAAAGAAACCACACAGGTTCAACCCACGAATTTGTCAACCTTATCCATGTCAACAGAGGGTTGTTTATAAAAAATGTCGTCAGAAAGAACAGGAGAGGAGTTAGCTTTACCTTCATCGCATTCAGTTGACCTAATAAGTATTTCTTTTCAACGATATTTAAGTGTCCCCAGAGGACCAAGAACCAAATTTCATCATTCTAAGAAGAACAGATAAGTTAGCTGAAGTAGTTTTCAGAGAGTTTTCGTGATTTCTGGGTGATAAGTAATTCTAGAGATGCTTGAGAGCCTCCCCCAGGGGGTAGAGCCAATTCCTACGTAAATAATATATGTACCTACTGTACTACTGTAGGTAGGTGTAGGTACTCACAGGAAGACCAATATATATCTGCATATTGACGAGGTAGTGAGAAGAATTATTCAGAAATGATGAGTTTAGTCTTGATAGGAACTGAAAACAAAATGAAGAGCGGAATAGACCTGGTGATAAATTTGATACGACGTTGAAAGACGGTAGGCAATAATACACCTATTCACTGTTTCATCCCAACTCTTCTTCCCTCTTCCAACGGTCAGTATTTTTGATGCTGAAAACGTTATTTATGAAGGAGACCTCCAGTCGACTATGGAGTGGCACAGTTATCGGCTACAGGGCATAGCGGGGGGTCAAGGGTGCCGGTTTGAGTTGGGTCGAGGAGAGGGGGAAAAAAGTTCAGATAAACGAGGGTCGGACGACTGTTCCCTCGTGACGTCAGGAAAAGAGATTGAAATGCGAGGGAACTGCGGGACCCACCTCGGTGGTCCTCAATACCGTCCGCCAAACCTTCGCCGTAAATATCCGTGGAATCCGAATTAAGCCCCTCCCACCTCCTTGCCCGACGTTCTATACCGTTTAGTCCCTTTGAGGGCATCATTGTGTTCGGCTTTTATATTATTTATGAGATACCTATCGTATTATTTGTGGAAAACTGATGAAAAATTGTGGGAGGTCAAGCACTGAGCTTTACTCACAATTTTGAGAACGACATACGCAACAACTAACAAACACCATTCAGCTCGTTGTGGCTTCTCATAAATGAATCTGGAGGAAAGAAGACTTTCATAACAAAATCAGGAAGAATTGGAAAGCCTGAAAGAAACTGAAGAAAGGAGACAGAGCAGCGCTAAAAGCGCTATCACTTAGTACTACAGACAGACCAGCTCTTGATTTTGCACTATTAAAATTACATAATAACTTGAAAACCTTCAAAATTTCCTCCATTCCAACACTTATTTTCTAGCTCAGAGCTAGGCTGATTAGATAGAAGAGAGACCACATATATATAAGTTGTAGTGAATGTCCGCTCTTGTTGAATTGAGAAACCCTACAAAACTCTCAAATCCTATAGTATTCGTCTCTCGTCTTTGAAGTCATTCGGATCACGAGCTATTTCACACCTTGATGGCCGCAGCTACCTCCCTGTTTTCCCATTTGCACCCCCGTTCTCTCTTTTCTTCTATTTTCCATGTTTCCTTCTCATTTATCTATCCAGCGATTAATGACAATTGCCAAACGCAGAAACCAATTAGTGACACTCCGGGTTAAATGTTTGTTAAATCCATTGAGTTAATTCAGGTCCAACAGTGACTTTTAGCGAATTTTCGAAGAAAATGAAGCTATTGCAATGGCTTCAAACTTTTTCTAATGAAAATTTTTGACAATTTTTTCATGGAAATCCGTTTCAGACCA
>JAEMON010000009.1:20994469-21014441 GCA_030264115.1 Lygus lineolaris | reverse complement strand
CAGACGGTCAGAACTTTCTTTTTTGAATCTAATACGTCCATCGTAGAAGTGTTTCTTTTCTACTTTCTAGTGCCTATACCTATTTTTTACGAAATTTGAATGTTAGTAGGAGCTCCTTAGGACAACATATATATATATATATACACTACCTATGCGTGTAATTTTCAAATTAAAAAGGTTTTTGGTTGGCTAGTTGGTTCGTTTTGTTTATAATCGATGACCCCACCTCTCCAGTACCTATTAGACGAAGTTTGGGTGTGGCAGATCACTGTACTGAGAGAGGTGGATGTTTCAAACTGGGAAAGGTTAGCTGCACGAGGCTCTATCTACACCAGTCACTCCCTAACTGTCTTCAAAAGGAAAGAACAGAACCAACTGCTAGGGGAAATTGTGCTACCTTCCTGAGTTATACGTATCTTTATTAATCTACTCGTCACGTATCTACCAGTTATACACTTAGATATGTGGAAGTTTTGCTGGGAGGGGAACTTCTACAATCTTTATCAAAAGATCAAAACTTTGCCAGGTTATTCGGCTCAAACTTTGACGTAAGTATTGCGTTCATTTATTGGGGAGTTCTTTTTTGCTTCTCCACTACCGAAGGTGGGAAGCTCGTGAAAGAAATTAAAAAAATGTGTGTCCTCCAAAATCAAAAGTTCCACTCGCTTTTTACGTTTCAGAGCTTTCTGACCAATTTTGGTTCCGTTTCTGTCTGTCTGTCTGTCTGCCTGCCTGTCTGTCTGTCGGTTTGTCACCAATTCCTTGTTCCAGGCAAAACTAGGTATATGAAGTAATGGTCCGAATTACATGAATCTTTCAGGGATTTTGCGGGTTAGCCCCCAGACGGTCTCTTATGAATTTCATTGCTATCGGACCACTAGTAGCGTGAGCCCATGCACAAACGTGATTTTCCTGAAACCCTAGTATCTCAGTTCCTAAATGACATAATTCGCTCAAATTCAGAGGGTGGGTGGGAGCTGACTCCTTGACAATCATATATATGAATTTCGTCGCGATTAGCTGCTGCGCAGCATTGAAATTTGTTGTCATGGACGTAGATATGAAACTACTGGACCGATTTCGGTGAAAGTTTCAGGTATTGCGCGGGTTAGAGCCTAGGGGTCCCCTATGATCGCTATCAGACCACAAGTAGCGTGGGCGCTTGCGCGAACGTGAATTTCCTGAAACTACGATGTCTCAGTTCGTAATTGACATATTTCGCTCAAATTTGGAGGGAAGTGGGATCTTGACAATTACATTCGAGTTTCGACATGATTGGATCAGAAATACCAACTGCGATGCGCTATTTTTAAATGTGTTTCATAGCCATAACTCCGAAACTACTCGACTAATTTCGGTGAAATTTTCAGAGATTGTACAGGGCAGCTCAGTGACGGTCCCCTATCAATTGCATCACCGTCGAACCATTAGTTGTTTTGCGCATGCGCAAAAAACGTGAATTCCCTGAATTGGTTTCCATTAATTTACCGATCCCGTTTTTTCTTGAACAATATAAATCACCGATATTGTGAATGGTGCCCATAGGTACGAGTATGTGCAAATAACGTGCTCTCTAGGATGTATAAGGCAAAATTCACGAAAATACGAGGTTTCATAGAAACCCCACCTTTCATTTTTTCTCCACAAAATAGAAAAATAGCGAGGGTACGAATGAATAAAAAAAATAATCGGGTTCTACTTCTATTAATCCAAAGTGCCTCCCTCGTCTGAATTTGGAATAAGATTTCTCTAACTCCTTCACTCTGGGCTTAAGCTCTGTGTAGGCGGGTGTTCCCAAGTCCAACTAAGTCTTGAATGGCAAGTAGGTAGGTAGGTTTTGAAATGTACTGTTTACTCCCACCCGACGAGGGATCATTGAATAAAAAGGGACACAAAGAATATTTTAACTCCAGCTTCAATTCTTCTAAAAGTTGTATTTTTCCACTCCTTGGACAGACAAGATTTGTATTCGATAACCTGTGGCCTAAATTGTCCAGAAATCTGATAATAGCTTTATAGGCATATTTTTTTAGTCCCTGGTTTTACCTCTTCCCCATGCGGGAAGTTCTGCGTAGCCGGCAATACAGCTTTACTACAACTTCTGATATTGCCCAGCATATCAGCAGGCATTGTGTGCAGGCAGGTTGTTATGTGTTGTTGTTGCGTTGTTTACTGCTGCTTATATTACCCAATTGTTGAGGGTATCCAGTAGGTATAACACCATACGAAAAACATTACGTGATGTAGATACCTTTACTATCCAGTGGAACCGTAGACCAGACATCAAACTGCTCTCTACCTTTTTTCTCATGAATCACCCACAAGTATTTTCCCAGGAGAGTAAGAAAGGTCTTCACATTTAAAACACACAGTTTCTTCACCATCTCCGCTTGTTACAACATTATTTCCCCAAGAACTTTTCATGTCAAGAAGATGTGGGAAAATATCGAAGTACGTCTTCATAAAGTTTAATTCCACCTTCCATTCAAATATGCATTCAAGTTAGTGTGAATTAGGCGTAATTCTAGCACGCGGAGACCGTGATGAAAGAGTTTCCCATATTTCGACCCACACGGTAACATGATACTCAACTTCTTGCTCTCTGAATACGTACCTTCTCAGTGCGAAGCCGATTACTTCGGGAGTAGCTTCCTCTCCGAAAGGGAAAAAAGAGGGCGACCCAAGAAAGGCGAAACCACGTTGATAAAAGCGGTGGAATAAATGCTTGGGTAACATCATAAGGTTCCCTTGGATCCGATCTTTTCTTCACTTGCCTAATGTGTTGTAAGTCGACCTACGCTAGATATACCGTCTATATCAGTGGCTTCCATCCCTTCTTAATATTTCATCTCCAGACAGCTGAAAACTCTAGCAAACTTCCATGCGTTAATGAGTTACTCTATACATTGTGGATTGGTACTTTACTAACAATATATACACAGTGGGAACTGCCTACAGTGGACGCCGGTTACAATAGACCTATAATCTTTTACCGTAGAGAAAACCACTGGTCACTTCGACGGTATAGGGAATGACGTTCACAGAAATCGTTTACAGTGGACACCGCATGTAAAGTAGAAAAACCGCCTAGGTACCTACCTAACTGTAGACGCCTGCATGGTGGATAAAAAAGAGTATAAAATCTGGACATTTTTATCAACTATTCATGTTTTTGTTAATCACCCGATGTTCAATAATAAAACTGTGATATAAGGAACTGCGGTTTCATTTTTTAGAATTAAGTAGAAGGTAGGTAACTCTCTGTGAGCCTGATAAAAATTTTGCATAGAAGTTATTCTAACACACTAAAATAACTTGTTTAGGAGTGTAGAATAAGAAAAAATGCAATGTAAATGCCAACTTATGCGTTCTGGTTCATTGGATACCGCTGCATTTATACTCGTCGTTTATACCAACAAGTTTTGTTGATAATTTCAACAATACAACTATATTAAAAACATTCTTCTTATGTTATTAAATCAAGCAGAAAAGATTTGAATCGGTGAATTCACGTTGAAGAAAGAATGTCAACGTAGTTACAATCTCTACCGGCCCCGAGAATGGGTTGTAACTTATTTCAGATGTATTTTGTTTTGGGGTTGTTGAAAGAGGAACTGAAGCTTCCCAACCAGACGGGCGGCGTTTGATACTAAATAAAATCATGCAATCAACCAGCCTGACCAGGTCGTGCGGTGCCTCCATTCTTTTGACTTTTCCAACCTGAGGTCTCCCTTGGGCTTCCTTACCCTTGGAAATACGACCTTCCGCTTTACAACTGCCCAAGATAAATTGTGGGATGATTTAAACTAATGTGGCCGGCGATATTGCTTGTTTCAAACTCACTGGGCCTCGGTTTTTCTACGGAGAATAACGACCGCGCCAGGGAAATAGATAAGGTAGCATCCTAGTGACTATATATACGTAAAAAACATCCTTTCAGCCATGTACTAACAAAAAAGATAGGTAGACATAATATTGTACTGGTAGGTAGGTATAAGTATTAATTTCATTGGGTTGCCTACCATCACCAAATCACGTGCGATAAATTAAGGGCATACTAGAAGACCGGCTCGGAAGTGCCTCAACCTTGCTACAACGGGTTTTTTTGTGTTTTTTCACGCTAAATGACGTGGTGATGTTGATTTTTCAATTTAAGCCTCAAAATTTCAAATTTTCATGAAAAAAATAATATAAAATCTGGGTTTTCACAAATCAAAAAAATAATATCACCACGTTATTCAGCACGAAAAAACACGTTAAAATCATGTACTTATCGTACTTGATAGTTGCTACACCCAAAAAACTCAATTTCTTGCTTTTAGGGCACCTTTGGAGCGTAATTGCGCACGTTTTTGCGCATTCAAATTTCCAATTTACAAAGTTAAATCAAAGGAGTTACAAAGTTAAATCGATTCCGGCGGTAATTGAAAAGCGCTCTAACATGTGAAGCTCGACCTCGTTGCGGGACCGGGCAAGTGATTTGGAGCATTCACAAACCATCAAGGACTGCGGCCCAGTACAAGCACCGCTTCGGTCAGCAGAGTCAACGTAATTTGGCCAAAGAGCCCATCTTGCGGCCAGGGCTCGAGGCC
The DNA here is from genome assembly GCA_030264115.1 of Lygus lineolaris. NCBI lineage: Eukaryota > Metazoa > Arthropoda > Insecta > Hemiptera > Miridae > Lygus > Lygus lineolaris. The sequence goes on along the minus strand of JAEMON010000009.1, from coordinate 21,009,849 downwards.
ATCCTAGGATTAACCCTCGCGGCCTTTACCTTTAGGTAACCCCTACATTGATTGATTATACAATGAAATGCTAAACAAGTTCAACGGGTCTTTACTTTGAGTTCACCCCCCTATTAGTCCCTTTCAGAGGTTGATGACACAAAGCTGATCCTCCAAGTGCGGACATGAGCGAATTAGATCCCACTGCTCCGGGCTTCGTAGGCAGATTATGCTGCCATTCACAAAGGAAAATAGAAAACGGTGCTATGCAATAATATAATTAATTCATTGTCAAACATTGAAAGTGCTTTGCATAAAATTTGTATTTAATTATTAATAAAAGAAACAGGAAATAGGCACAATTGGGAAAACTATATTTATGTTCGAACAAAAATAACTCTAAGTGAATATACACGTAACCCTGAAAAGGATTCTATAAAACAATAGTAGTAACTATGTATGAAAAAAGATTGTACCTAGTACACAAAATAATATTACTAGGAATATTTCATTGGATTATGATAGATAGGTAAGTACCTAAAAATTCGTTTTCCTTCATTTTATTTTGTCATATGGTCTAGCAAAAATGTCAGCAAGTTTCAAATCGAAATCTACCTATCAAGGGTACGTAATTTTCTTGAACCCTGCCAGTCAAAGTACCTATTTCCTCCGGAACATTCATTAATTCATTAGCATTGTCCGGCTCGGCAGTAGAAAACTCTGTTCTATATGCAAGACCTTTGGTTTGATACGTAAGTGAATCCTGGTCTCAATCATTAGTCTTTCGAACTTGTAGACGGTTACACTTGCATATTCTAACTGAAAAGAAGGATTGCGACCTCTTATCAAATTTTGATAAGCGAGATTCAAATGTTCATAGTTCCAAAATACAACTTTTTTTGACTATCAAATCTTTGCAAAAAGTTTGTTTTTGGTTGGTTCATATTTGCGTAGGTAATTGGATATCATTGTGCTATACCGTCCCGAATGAAATCGAATTGATTCAGTTTTAGCTTGGTACACTCGTTATTGCTGAATGAAAAAATTGAATTGCGGGCGCTCGCGAACTGGCTGCAATGGAATATGAATTCGAAAAAACTCAATCTATAGGAGGGGGAATCTGAGATTTCTAGATTAGTTCGGGTTTTTATTAGCTCATGTGTCACCCGAGCCGAGAATAGCCCTAGGAACTCAACCGAGAATATTGAGTGATCGGTGTTGGGATTACAGGCGGCCCTGGCTCTCCAAACAGCATCGGCATGGCAGCCCTATTCAAATATCATTTTGCTCCTTCACCAACCCTCTCTGATGGAACAATCACTATTCGATCATAATGTAAACGCCGCATCTTACATTCAAAAATTTGAGGATTTCGCAAAGTAGGTATAATTCATGTTATTTGCAAACATTTTGAGATATATTTATGATAGATACAATTATATCATAGATATCTATGCTGAAGATAGATTGCTAGAGGAATGTTATGTGATGAGTTGGTTTGGGATTATATATAGCTTATCGTTATCGCTGCAAAATACTGCGTCTGAAGACTTGATTTCGAGAATAGTCCACGATCTTCTAATTGGTTCGAGATTAGTGTTATCCGGTGAATCAGAGTAAATCCTAGGGCGCCAGTCGGATTCGGTAGAACGGGTAAGATGGTGTTATCCAAAGAATTCGTACTTAGATTCGAGCACTGGGATCACGTGCTGAACGTCCAAAAAAAGAGAGCTACGACGAGAGAGAGGGAAGCCACAAGGAGCCAGTCTTTACTCTTCTACCGCAATAGCGATCCATACTTTCAAAGAGAGAAGGCAACGCCTCCCAATGGCAAAGTCCTACTATTGGAAGATATTATCTCGCAGCCGCAATTTGTGGACACACTCACACTGTGGTACAGACAAGAGGTGAGATATCGGCCAGCGTTCTGGTTGTCCAAGGACACAGTGTAGTACGGAACGGACGTGTGAGACTGGCAAGTTTATCATTGGCCAGGGTTGCAATGCCTGAGGCAGAGAAAGGGACTCCTGCCCTTATAATAGCCGACATCATGATCCCAGGCTTGAGAGATAGAGAGAGTGGCTTACTCCGACAATTGCATTATAAATGCAGACGCCACCTCATACTCACTCCTCCCTGGAGTGGATCGCTGTCTTGAGAGGACTGCGCTAGATAAGCTCCGAAAATATGATCAAGCAGCTAAAGATTCACATAGGTCCTTCACTCCCCTCGTGGTTCTACATAAAGAATTTGAAGCATTTGAAAAACGGTTAATCCACTCACTGGCATTAAAATAGGATTCCCTGGGGCTCCGGAAGAGAGGCAAGATGCTTGGGCCTTGAAGACAGAGAACCACGCCCCTCTTGAGGTAGTTATCGAGTTTATTTAAAAATCGTATGCAAGGGTTCCAAAATATGTATACAAAGTGCAATAAAATTTGTATTGATCACTTGTCAATAAATGTTGTGTTGATAAAGTTTGTGCTAACGAGACTCAGAACCTGGTACGCGCCTACCTACTTTCTGCGCCAACCCAGATGATGGACAGTGTGCCTCTGGGGATCGGGTTTTCTTTCGCGATAATTCGTTTAGCCTGAGGCCTCTGGTCTACAATAAATAATAATAGCCCATCAGAAATTAAATTTATTCCGTCGAATAGCAACCAAAATCAACACCGGGTATAATTGAGTTTCCTGTTTCTTTTGTTGCCGGAGACATCCAATTTCTTCCGAAACAGAGAAATTCGATGGTTCTTTCATCAAGTCGTAACAAGTAAAGAGCTTTATCGCTGAAGTGCGTGAACGGAATCGGGTTATCTGGTTTGAAAGGAACATCAATGGGAAGACGCCCATCACTCCCCTAGACGACGTTCTTGCCCCGAGAGCTCCCCCCTGAAGGGATATAATAGAAACCGTCTCAACCACGAACGAAACCAAAACAAAAGGGAGTTGGAACAAAGAAACTGAGATGATGAATGCATGGTTTAGAGAATCAGTCGTGACAAAGGAATTCTGATCGAGATGAAATAAATCTTCGTCATGCTGGAAACTAAAGATTTTTGGTTGGTACCTACCAGCCAAATTTATATAGATATACGACCTAATCACGTTGTGGGAACCCATTTCAATGAAAGGTATATTTTCGTGGAAATGTACAACGTTTTCATTGCCTCCGGTTTTCTGAAAACTGAGAAATGATTTTCTTGAGACTACCTACATACTAAGCAAACCAAGATAATATAAAGGATAATTCCAGGCCGGATAGTTTCACTGGTAGGAACTTTATTTCATCTATTGAGTCTGGACCAATCGCGAGTTGGATGATGTTCACAGTTTTTACTACCGAAACCGTTTTACTGTTGCAATTAGGTACTCACCTCGTTAGGGAGTAATTATTTTGTCTCTCGGCATGTTTAGATTCCATCCAGCTCTTCATTCATATATCTGCATTCATGTAATTTATCAATCATAAATCGTAATACAACGTGAAAAGATTACCTGAATAAAAATCGTAAATAACGAAACTATCAAAACTTTGCCGAACAAATTCAAAGCATACGCCATATATTTTCTATGAGAGCTTCGAAAGGAACAGGAGTTAGATATTTGATTTATAAATTTACAATAATATTTTACAGAAAATAAAACAGACGGTAGACCTATGGTTCTACAGTCAGATCATTTAATAATGATCAATTTTACGTCATTCAACTCCAAAGCGTAACAACGAACACTTCATCTTGACATAAAACACAACTACCTGGTTTCCCTCGAAGATGCGATATTTTCTCCGTAACGCTTTTTTATGTCGCGAAAAAAATTGAAAACCGTCCTGTTAATCATTATGAAATGATAAAAATCTCTCCTCACTTCGACAAAATATAGTACGGCTTCGCAGCTTTCCAACGATGGGCTTGCCCGTTGAGCCCGAATCAGGCTGATTCAGCTTGCAGCACATACCAATTTCGTTTTTTCGAACAGCTTGTCTTACAGGCTTCCACAATATTATTATTTTGTTTATATACCTACCTACTTACCAAATCTTACCCAAAATTGAATCGGACTTGAACAAGTTGGTCTACCCGTAGCTGTTACGAAGATACTATTTTTATAGTTCTCTTCTTGAAATGAAATACAAACGAAACTTGATGGGCTTGTAATGTTACATTTTGGACCTCAAAATCCGACGCAGCTCTCATCGATACCCTCCAAAGAGAACAAACTAACCTTGCAAGTTCCCCATCATATTTTATTGCGTTTAAAATCAACATAACTATAATCTGTAAAATGTATATTTCAGCAGCGGAAATATTAATTTTAAAATTATTATGGATTACCACAAGACATTCTTAATGGGGGGAACCGGAGAGGAGCCATCTGTTGATGCCATCCAAATTTCTTAAACGCGCGCACATTGTTACGCTCAAGCATCTACTGAGCTCAAGTGCAGATCTTGAACGGCAAACGATCCCGTGTGCAAGTTTATTGCCAAGGAAATTGGGCTGAATGGAATTTTATATGAAACTATGAATAAGCTACCCCCTAGTACGAGTTTCAAAACACATAGGTATTTCCCTAGACCACTTCCATTGTTCTGAATGTCGTGGAGATTTTTCTCTACCAAAACTTCTCAATAGGAAAAAGAAGGTCAAGAACGACAGGTCCTCGGATTATTCGGCTCGGTTTTTTCTCTAAAAGCGCGGCGTGAAGGATGACTTGAGGAAGAGGGCCATGGAGGTTTCGAAACCTCATTCCTTATCGTGCCAGCAACTTCCTTGCAGTGGTCACAAACAACTACCGAACAACATTACTCCGAGGGGACCTTATCAACTTAGGAATCTGAAAGGTAACGGAAAGGCCTCCTCTGGGTAATTCCGTTATTTGTACCAACCAATTTCATTGGCAGTTGAAGGTAAAATACACGTACACAGATGTTCGCCAGTCTGAAACTGGATTGCTGCGGTTCATAATGAAGGCCATCATCTAAGAACCGCTTGAAAAGTTCTTTCAAAATGCCACTCCTGTCGGTCCTCTTGTCCCGCAGATGCCATCAAGCTCATGTCATGGTCAAACTCTCCAAATCGTTAAACATGCTTTTAAAATATGTTCAGCGAACCTATAGTGGCATCTTACAGGATTTAATTATAGCAAAAAATCATAATCTGTATGGTTTCCCGAGTCATTTTTTGGACGACAGGTCATCGTGAGAACATTTTCTATGGTTGAAACTACAGTTTATCCCACACTCAATTACCTACATGATTAGAAATGTGCACAGTGCTAGGCCACTTAATTCTATGAACATAAGCTCGGTAATATACCTACTCTACGATTAAGAAATAATAATTAGATTAGTGAAGTTTGACACGTCCATTGAGTAAATTTGACGGGTCATTAATATTGGCCTCTCAACTGAAGATGGGTATGATTAATTGTTGACGCAGCGCATTGGCTCGATGGGTTTTAGGCCGATGTTGAAGGGGCAAAAAACCGCCAAGTTAATCAAAACTTGATGACTCGGGGTGTGAACGATTCCTTACTCCTCAGCGCCAATAAACGAGTTGTTGAGCATAAAAAATACAAATCCGATGGGAGGATTTGAAGAATTATTTTCTACTCTTAGTTGCAGTGCTTTAGTTGGGAAGGTTAGTACTTCTTCCACGCAGCGTCTGAAGGAAAATTGATCACACAATTTTTGTACTTTTTTTCAGTGTACAATGTTTTTTCCTGAGTTTACCCGTCTCATTTTTAGTTGTTATGGTCAAACTGGTGTCTTAAGTTGATTAAAAAAATTTAGTGTAATTTATTATGAACAACGATCCATAAATGAGCCAGCCCCATAAGAGATCTTTCCTCCCTAACAACAGGAGACATCGTTGCCTTCTACAACGACACTCTATGGATTCAATAGGAAGGAATGGTTTCCAACTAAGTAATGTTTTGGTTTTTTCATTTTCATGAATAGGTTTGGATCCTTTGTAATCGAGAATTATGTTTCAATATACATATTAAGAATTTATAAAATAATAAAGAAATAATCTGTCCGTACACGGCACTTTGCTAAGTTTCCATGGGCCAAAATGAATGAAATGTCATTGAAATATACGTCCGATCTTAGGGGTTAAATATGCGACGAAGCGCGGTTTAGTTGATGCCTCGGATAATGGTATGATTTCCATTACCGATGTGACTCGAGGGTTGATTTGGTCTTGAAGGTTGAATAGAAAAAGTTTAGTCATGCGGATGAGTTGATGATCGAAATTGAAATTGAACATTTGGCGTTCGTGCCTTTCGGAAGTGTACCCTACTTTTTGGGTAAAAATATTTAGTGAGTGACTTACTGGATTGGTATCAAATAACGTATTAAACGCCAAAATGAATTATTTTTTATATACTGAAAATCCTAGGTAAGTACACAAAAGTGATAAACATTTTATCATTCATAATGTGTACCGTGGTGACCCCCGAAAACCAGTTTCCAAATTTCAAAAAACCATGTGATTGATTTACGATCCTCCTTGTCTGACTATATTATCCCGAAGTAGGGTGTGGGCGGAACTTGTGTAATTCGTATGAAAATGTCACGAAGCCTCGCAAACCTTTTATAGATCCATCGCTCACTCTTTCTTCTCTGCCTTCTCAACTTCTCTTCGAACAAAATAACAGTCGGCGAAATGGAAAGGAATGGAGGGAGCGAACCCGAGACCACCAACTTCACACTCCCTTCAAATCGCTCAGCCCATCTTTTCCATCTCCTCTATCCTACTTTCCTTTTTAAACTTCCTTCCGTTCCTCCCTCCTCATTATCTTGAATATTTCTCTCGATAAAACTTTACTTCACGACTACTTTATTCATTTTATAGTATTTTCTTGAGAAAATTAAAAAAGTAGCTCCAGGGTCAGCGGATATAAAATGAAATGTTGCCAAGAGATTGTAAGGTGCTACCAAGAAGTCAGTTTGTTAGGGAAAATCTGTTTAATGTGCCTAGAGGAAGATTTTCCTTCGATTTATTCCGACCTTCTTAGAAATTGAGAAAATAATTCCAACGACAATAATATTTTGTGAGATTCTTTCATGAATTGACAGAATAAGCTCTCGCATTGTGATCCGCAAACGCATATGACGAATATGAAAAGCGTCAACTGTTTCTTGTTTTGGGTAATCTCTTCAACATTTTCTGACAGCACTGGATACCCACCAACTAATTATTGACTAATTATTATTTTGAGGTCTTAACTGAGGATTATCCGTGTACCGAGCTGAAAGATGTCAACTGCATTATAGTGAAGTTCTACCATGTTACCATGGCATAACATGAATGATTGGAGGACTCTAGGACAATTAATTTTCTATGACGTAATCCTATTATAATATTAAGTGAGCAATGTGTTATGTAAGTATCGTGATCCGTATCCGAGATATTCGATTTTTATCGCCAATATTGCTAATCAAAAAGGATGTTCCCTCAAAACCTCAGATTGAGTAGATGTTTGGATATTTTTACCCTTAAATTTCAAAATATAACCCCTAAGAATGCGCCAAAATTGGAGGCCTACGAACTCATCCGTTCTTTTGATATTCTTGATTATGATTTGGGCATAATTTTGTTTTTTCTGACCGTAACTGAGATACATATTATGCCAACTGGAAGAGCTACATAACCATTACAAATATTACACGCAAATAAATGGTCGGTTAAAGTTTTCCAAAAAATACTGTTAATGAGTAAAATACGGTTATTTCGGTACAATAACAGAGTGTCTCATTAACCGTAATAGTTGGTTATTGAGTAAAATGCCGCCCCAATCTCTTCATTAACCGTCTTTTGGTCTTCATTAACAGACTTTTGGGGTCGCAACAACAGAGTAATACGGTAAACGAGTCTGTCATTGAGAGGTTTAACCGACCCACAAAAATGGTACTGTTAATGAAATCAGTACCTAGTCTATAGACTCCAGGATTTGAATAAGAGGTACCTAAGGAATACACTCTGTAAAATAGGTTTACGTGTGGAAATTCTTTACGAAAAACATCAGCGTAGTTACCTAGTTAGCCAAGCCTAGTTAGTTTTCAAAAATGTTGGACCCAATCAGTTTATTCATATTATAATACTCGTGATCATACAGGATACAAATATTTCATATTTAACATTTCATTTTGCACAAACTCAGAATGTGCACAGACTATATTAACCATTCACGCACTATCAAACGTTTCCCTCAACTCGATGCCTACCCTCTTTCTAAAATTAGTGAACACGGTTAGTTGTTAATCCGTGTTTAGTACCGTTTGTGCCTTCCACCAAGTACCCATTCCTGAGTAAAGCCCATACGCGCTATACAGCATTTGAAGCTAGTGAACTTTTCCCATTCACTAGCATTCCTTTTGGAGTCCCATTCACTAGCATTCCTTTTGGAGTCACGAATGGAGTAACCGGATTCTAGAGAGTCGATGATGGTATTATGAGGGAAGAATAACGATTGAAGGATATATAGCCTATAACTACACAGCTTTTTATTCTCCCTTCGAGCTATTACAAGGGGCTGAATAGTATCATTTTGTAAGTGTTACTTATTGTTGTTTCTGTCTAGGTACCCTGTCTTAAATTTCCGAGTTTCACTCAGTTCGATTCTGGAAAATAGAACCTACGGATATAACAAACATTCTTTTACCACACCGAGCTTCTCATGGAGTTATCCATCGAGATTTGGAAGAGCAGAGAGGCGTATCAGTTCTACACCTTCATTCGTATTTGCCTACGGCTTTTCCTGTTCCGGCGGTGATTCACTGGTTCTTCTCTCCCTTTAGTTTCGTTAGGGAGGAAATCCTTGAGTGGAGTACTGGAGTCGTTAGACCACAAAATCGAGTGATATTAGGAAGGCGGCATGTGGTGAACACTTGATCTTGACCCCTGTACTGCACCTGCTATGATCAGACATAAATGGGCTAATAGACTACGTTGACTATAATCTCAGAAGTAAAGGCAGAGGATTCATGTCCTTTGTGAGCCAAATACTCCTTTAGTGATCCTCGTCAAAGTCAAAGAATCCTGGAAAGGAGAGTCACATGGTGGAGTCGTTAGGCCCTGTGACGAGCTCTGGAAACAATAAATTCCTGCAAAGGCACTTCTTTACCATAACAAACTTGGCCAAGATGAATGATCGGGGTATATGTCCACCATGCAGTTAGTTTCGTCATTCATTATCATTACTAAACAGAATTCGGATTTCGATTTCCGCTGTATCAGCCCAAGTACGAGTATGTAGGTACTCGAAATCACTTTACAGCAGGAATGGTTCGAAGACCGGCAAAGAATCAGGAATAGACCTTATGACAAGACTGGAGGCTTTCCCAGCTTGCAAACAGCCTAAGTCAATACAAACTATAGATCGGGAAACGCGTGGGTCAGGTCACATTCGTAGGGGAGCAAAGATGGGGTAGGGAGAGAGTGAGGATGAGCGAGGAGTTACCTTTCTTCTAGGGGTATAAATGATGCGCCAACAAAAGGGGAGGAGCTCCCATCAGATCTCTTCACGTCGGTTTTTCTTCAGCCCTATCGTGCTCCTCACTGGCGTAAGGAAGATAAACGGGGTTACTCATTTATCGCTCTCATGTGTAAAGCCCTTTCAACAAGGGCAGTGGATGAGTATCGTGATATAGTCGGCATATTTCTACCGGCGATAGGAAATTTAAACGCGGAAAGCTTTATTGATTTGATAATATTGATGGAGGAGGATTCTAGCCGTCTACCAGTTCGCATGTTTGGACGGCTTCGAATGCATACTTCAACTCCCAACTGGTCTATCTTATCCACATGACAGACTACACTGGCGCACGTTATAAAAAACTAATTAGAAAATTGAAATAGAGAAAAATAGAACACTCCATACATCTTTATTCAAGGCTAAAGGATGGGAATATTTCCACGAGTGGAGTTTCAAACTTTATTTCAGAATTTTTGATCATTTGGGGGAATGAGTGAAGGACGGGCAGAGATGAACGATGTACAAGTCCTCGGACTTTCCTCCAGGACACTATTCACACATGGGCCCTACTCGGGCCTTCACCTCAATGCCGGTTGAGTTGATGTCTTGTTACAAACATGATTGGATAAATACTTTACTTGGAAAAGTATTATTTTCAGAATTAAAATAGAAGTAGGGTAAGAAGGCATTTTTTAATTGCCGATGAATAAAACTAAGTTTCATTCGGTATGTATTATTAAAGTAAGAAAATAGTAGTTACCTACTTCTGGTAATGATTTATGCATACTTAAAGTCAAGTGCAACCAATATGGATGAATAAATACCACCGCCCAATATCTGCTTATCCCTTCAGTATTTTCTTAATCGAGTAACATTCATTAGCATCCTGGGGAGAAGTCTTCAGAGCCTGGGGTACCCCACGCCAAGCTGAGAGGGATTTTACAAACTGTTTAACCACTGTGTATATCAAAGGTCGTCTCCCAATGGTTGGCCTTACATAGAAAGCGTTACAATATTTACCAATAACAAATAAATTTTAAAATTCTTCACTTTGGAAAATAATACACTGAAGGAATGATCAACTATTATTTTTTCCAGATTGTTCTCTTTTTATTCGTAATGAAGTATTTACTGGACTTATTATTTATATAACTTATCATTGTTATTATGTATAACGTGAAATACTCCGTCCTAATTTCGTAATGTATAAGAAGTCCTAATGCCAACACCATAGGATTTCACTGTTACGCGTAAAATTGGGCAGCCCTTGTGTCTCTGGTGGTAAATTCAGCACAGCTAAATATAAATTTATAGCATGCATCACTGAGCAAAGACGACTAGGTAGTCACATGCATCGTATTACTTATGCATTCCCTGCGTGAATCTGTTGCGTGGAGCGTCATGAATCAAACGCATGAAATCAAAGATCTCCATGGAACACCGCCCGTACGTTAAGCCCTTCCCGCCCTCTGGATGAAACAGCTTGCTCATAGATATGAAGATTTAATGGCCGCGATATTGCTCGCCGTATCTCTGCCTCGTATATTAGCCACGCGACGAGATCATCCATACGACCCGCGCGTCGCAAAAGCGGTTAAACGACAAATCGTATAGTAGCCTGAAAACACCGAAGCATTCCTCAAAACTCATTTTTGTGGGTTAGTGACGGTTAGACCCCTTATAGACATGGTCTGCACGTTTACCAATCAATGCGAAGATTTCCTCTATAGTCTGCTTTCAATTATACGGGCAGCGGAAAGTTATGGCCGCTCCCGTCCCCATACGCCCGTATCCCCTCCGGCCACCGTGACTTGCGACCCCTATGTAATTGCCTCTGGTCAAATTTATCGATGTACCGCGGAAATGATGTATTGGCTCCCGTCCGAGTTCCCGAAATATTTGGCATTCTTGATTACAGACAAGAAATTATTGGATGATTGGACGATTTCGTTGATAAATTTAGAAAATAGTAAGAATGACAGAATAATTTGTTGTGCGAACTTGATGAAAACCAAATAGGAATGAGGTTCTTATGAAAAATACAAGACTATATCAATGAAGTTATGGGGAAATTTCCAATAAAATTGGTAAAATTCTGTTATCCACATCATTATTATATTACAATTCTTATTTACATAATTCAGAATTATGCAAAAAGTGTTAATCACCAGTATTTCTTGTAAGTAGGGGGGTACCTATGAATAACAAAATGTTCATGTTTAAAAAACTAGGAGCCAAAGGTATAATTATGTAGGCAATTACCCTTGATGAAAAGGGATATCGTGATAATTTAATAAGTAAACTAAATAATCAATAGATGAATAAAATTATTTCATATCCAGAGCCACATTATCTTATTTCTGTATTCTTTGTTTATGAATATGTGTGGATAAAAGGCTCGCTTCACTATTTCGGTATGAATGAACGGCAGTAAATATAAGTAACAGCATTATCGGAAATACCTCGAGCCGTAACCACAGTTGAATTCCTAGGATATCATGTCAATGATGTTGGAGCTTGAATCAATAAGGATGATTATTAGTGCATTTTTGGTGGTAAAATTAGGATAACAAATTTATATGAACGAAAGTTGATAGCAAGAATTGGGGTTTTTTCAGTTTACAAATAACGTGGTTTGTCACTCCCACTTCACTTGATGGACTATGGTCACTATTGACGAGTCAACTTTGAGGGTAGAACTATGGTGAGGATAAAGACCTACGTACGTTTTCATTACCTTGCCGTTTCCTCCATGTTTAATGTGGTGTGTACTTTGTAAGGAGGCAATTGGGTATAGGTATTTGTGTGTTGTTGCAAAAAATATTTAGATATACATGCTGGTCTTCGTATATGCTTGTACCTTGTATAGATTCACAACTTTGAGTGCGTAGAACTTGGTCGATATTTCCCAGGTACCTGACGTCATCAAGTACGCCTATCAATCGCTCCACAATTCCATTTCCAATCCACTGGTAACTCAACCGTTCAACATCGTTCCGGAAGATCGGCCCCAAGCGAAGATTGAAGAGAAAACGTTCCCAAGATTAACTGTCGTGAAGTGAGATATTCATCGAGAGGGCATCAATGGACTGACACCCCCCTCCCACGCTAAAGATATATGATGTCTATTGAATACAAAGGGTATTTCAGCAGACCAATATCGTAATTTTGAATATTCTAAACTATGCAACTTCATAAAATGAAAGAAGAACTTGAGGGAATAAGCTATTTCCGTGATCTGAGTTTATGTGGGACATACAAATATAAGAAGGTGTGCAAACAAATCGGATCGTTTTCTATCAACGAGGGCATAATAAAGTAGAGATCGAAACGTGAGAAAATGTTTTGAAGTGTTTTGTGTTGTTGTGAGTATGCTAAACCCGCACGACTGTTCGGTCTTGAAGGAGAGGTAGGTTTGTGCGCCGGCACGAGAACAGACGTAACCATAACTAATATATTGAAGGGTGGAAATTCTAATCAACTTGTTAGATCAGTTTCAGGTGGTCGGGGAAGGACGATTGAGATCTAACGTTTCTATGTGAAACGGTTCAAAGCTCATCGATTTTTCGTTCCAGACTCCGTCTGGGAAGGTTCCCCTGATACTCACGATTATAAGGGCATAAATATTCCCTCTCGTTAGCTTAAGAGATTCTCTGATTACCTATACGGTCCGAACAAAAATCCATTCTTTGGTTTGAGCACCACAGAAACCCCCTACCCCTGATACGTAAGTTATTGGGGAAAGCTTGTGATTCATCTCACCACGGACCCAGCGTTCTAAGAGCCTCATGACCAGGGATGGGATTTATATATCACTAAAAAAGCTGTTTTATGCATCTAAAATATGTTGCTAAAATTCGAACATCACAAACCTCTTGGAGAGAATAAAACCGCAAAATATGCCATTAATAAAATATAGCGGTAAGGGCAAATGCGTTTGATATTTCCAAACATTTCGTGAAACACAATGTAAAAAATAGATTTATACTTTTACCAGCAAAATAGTTGGGTAACAAACAATACCAAATTGACTTGGTGTACGTCCACCTAAACGATTTCTCCATAAATACAAAAACGACGCGACGGTAGTCAGATACAAAAAGGAACCTCAAAAATCACGAACGAATTATACAAAAAAATTGGCAGACAAATCCCTGAACTGCTGTCAATTCACTAGACGCATTACAAAAAAACTTCACAAATCGTTTTAATCAATGTCAATGGACGACTCTTCCACTCCGGCTTCGGTCATCGAATGAAAAAAATTGGTGACAACGACCATCTCCAGATTCACGGGAGTAAGGCGTCGACGATCTTCTTCCAGGATTTTTTTAATTTTGAGAAACATCTCTCAACTTATCTTTTTTTAAATTTTTTCTTTATTTACCTGCCAAGTTTTGGGGCGAGAATCCTGAAAAATGCATTTATTTGCACTGAAGTCCAGAATATGCACACAAAAAACTTTAAAATATGCATTAATATGCAAAAAAAAATGAGTATTTTTGAAACCAGCTTTGTGAGAAACGAATGAATACCTTTGAATCTTTTGAAAACCCCTTCAGGGAAACAATATGTTATTACAGGAGAATCCGATCCCTACTCATGTCCATGACAAATGCAAACATCAACTGCTCGTATGGTCATCTTAAAGTACGTAGGATTATAGTAACCATTGGCAGGGCTCCGTAGGACGACGGATTTCCCTATTTCCACCGGCTTTCCTCGGGTTTCCTTATTTCCACCAGTTCTCGGAGTCCCTGTTCAATTTTCGAGGTATGAACTGGCCCTCCTTGTCGCGGCTTCGGTTCCTTTTGACTATGGACGTCTATCGGGGTTTGAATGTATTGGTTCGAGTCGGGGGGCTGTAGGAGAGAGAAAACAGGCATTCTGGCACACCATGTTTGAATATTATGGAAAAGTTAACCCACTTGGCCAGTTAGGTCCCCCAACTTTATACTATTGCCGTTCCAATTCAGTAAGTATTATTTTGTCATTCAGTTACCAGGACGCTAACCGTTTTCTCTCAAACAGATCTGAGGTCTTAGGAATGAGAATGAGGCTTCTTCTTATCTTCGCACACCTACTGATGAAACAGGGACTTACCCTTATCAGCTGATTCTGCAGTGGGGCTAGTAGGTAGGAATGTAGGCCTAAATCTTTTCAACCTCTTTGCTGATTAGGAGTGGAGAGGATTGATTTCCAAAGCCCAAACAGGCTGATGTCACATTTCATATTTTTTATTTTTCATTAATTATCCTTCCTGAACAATGTTTTACTGTGCAAGTTGGAATATTGTCATTAAGTCATTAAATCTGAAGTAGCTACCACAATATTTAAATATTTATCCAGGCGTATTCAGTAATGTCTCTACTCTCATTTTATTGCGTCTCTTGGACAGTTACAAACTTGGCAGAACCCCACCTACGAATTCCTGCAAAGTTGCAATAACGTAACATCTCTACGACCCTGCAGCTGGGAGATGTTTTATATAAGGTGAAATGGTAGGGAGACGGAGAAGGCTGCTCGTGATGTGAGGAGAGAAGGAAGAAGGAAAATCTCAACTCAAAGAAAGGAAATAGAACATTGCAATGCATTTGGAATGTGCCTGAAAACGGAAATCCGCCATCACCCTGAGAAGGCGAAGTCATTTCTAGGGGAGTTGAAGTGTGTGGCTCAAGAATCTTTTGTTGGAAGACTTTCTCCACCTGCTCGTAGGTATATATGAACGAACCCTAACAAGATGTGATGTAATAAATTGCCATCCACCATTTTTCATATATCATTCTTCTTTTGATATCTCACACGGAGTAGAACGAAAAAAATGAATCCCTGCCTACACGAATTCCGTGGGAAATTTGCCATGGATATATAATGATCTATTTTTGTGGCGTAATTTGAATTTCGGGGTGTTTTATCA
>JAEMON010000009.1:20983724-20994081 GCA_030264115.1 Lygus lineolaris | reverse complement strand
GCTTTATAGTGTCCAACCAAACACAGGGAAGAGATCATGCATTGAAGGAGAGATTGTAAGCCCAGGATGGCCCAGTGGTTGCTGGTTAGGTACGCGGATTTTATGTAGATTGCTATTATGTTACTCCGTGGGTATCATCTACATCTATCATGTTTTAGGCCGCTATAAATTTGGTGCATATACCGACAGCTTGACGATAAGAGGTGTCTTCATCTCTTAACCACATCCCTGATTTACTTGAAACTACACATTTTCAGCGTGGGTCGCTTGATCTGGATTATTGGTGATCGGTAATTTGAAATACCTATTTTAATTTTATTGGTGACGGAGGGGAAGCTTTGGGAAATCAGGGATCCTTTGCCTATTATAAAACCATGAATGTACCTACGTATTTGGATTTCTATTTGATGTTTAGCAAGTTTTTGCAAGTATACAAATCGAAGGTGGGAGAGGTACCTATGTTGTTAGAGTGGTGTGGGAAGGAGAGAATTCCTTCTGCTTCTGCTCACAATAGTTTATTTTAAATTGGTCCCTCTTTTCATAATGGGGGTGCCTTTTTTTGATTTAGTGGTAGCAGAAAGCAAATCCTACCTCGCCCTTGTGCGTCCAATTGACGCTACAGGGCACACTACCAAAGCTTGCTCGAGGTATTTTTATGAGGTCTATTCCAACTATACGAATATTTAAATAGTTTTTCTTGTAAATATTCGAATGTTCTGTCTGTTCCATCTGGTTTGTGAGCAACTTACCCTAGTAATGAAAACTGGAATCCTGTTCCAACTGCTAGAGCAAGGGAAATCTTCTGCGATCCCTCAGGTTTGTTCCAACTAACATCGCAGTTTGAAGATATTCGAAAATTTCAAGCCGAAGATGCACTCAACATTGACCTTGAGAAACTACTTCGAGACCATTCGAATGTGAACTGAATATTATTTGCGTAGTTGCAGATTTCAGTTGGGATAAACCTTCATTGCAGCTTGCTGGACCTACAGACAATTGGAGGTTATTTTCTCTCCACAGTGTGGAATGCTGGTTGCTCAAAGCTCAACCACTCCGATGTCATGTGTGTTGTTATGATGACATTAAGAATCCAAAGGGATAACTATTTAAAATCAGTTATTAAAAATCATAACGATATGATCGGAGCAACCCATATGCCATAATAAAGGTAAATAACTACACCTACTTCATTTCACTATAGGTACCTACTTCATTAATCAACCACCTTCTACAAACTCGTCACATTCCAACAACGATAATAATAAAGTATATAAAAATCCCAATCCAAGTGATTGCAATATCGAGATCGTGGAGGAAGAAAGGATATTATTTCCTCGAGGAAATAAAGCCGCAGAAAAACTTATGAGAAAGTATTTTCTCCATACCTCGACCCTTCGGTGAACCAATTACTGATCCATATTCGAGCTGTGAGGGAGGATTTTAGTCCTTCTCCCTCCAATCCTTAAGTGTGCTCTTCCCTTCTTTCACTTTTCAATCCATCTTTCTCCCACTGAGTTACAATATAATTTTCTTCCAGTTACCCATCCCTCGTCTCCCCATTGGCTAAAAAAAATCAGAGAGAGGTTTGAAAATTCGCAACTGAAGCTTTCGATTAGCTTTCTTTTTTCATTCAGAGGCAAAATTATGGAGAGTAGGGAGGAGCTGTTTTCGAACCCTAACACCATGACAAGAAATGCAATTAATTCGATTCTCTGTCTATTGGTTTATCGGTAATATCAATAATCGACCATTAAAATTGCCATAAAGAATCTTTTAACCCCTTATCTATGAAGTTAATATCAGTCAGGTCACCTCTGTAGCTCTTCTCGGATTTGATTGGTTGAAAATGTGACGATGTCAGTTTGTCAGTTGAGTGTATACAAAACACCCACTCACTGGAGAGTTTTGTCCACCCTTCTATTATGTATTTTCTTCGATCAATTGATTTCCACCCACCGAATCCGGGGAAACGCTAAATTTCAGGAAATCTGTTAAACTGTTTTGTTGAACTTGTGATGATTGTTTTCAGATTCAAATTGAGTCTGTATGGGATAACACATTCATGTCAGTTTGATCGAACTGAGATCAGAATTTTTCTTGATAGCATCGAAAATTATCATTGTTTAATTTTTTGTTCTGAATTTGACTCCCGAATACTCACGTTCCAGCCCTTGAAGTAAATGAAATCCTAATTGAGAAAGACATCTCAAAATGCCAGAGAACCGATGCGAAGAAACTTCATCTTTCTTCCTAATGACCTCTTACCTCGTCAAGAACTCTTATATTCTACAATTAAAAACTTTGAAACAATTTTAATAATGTTTTGAAGAGTTAGTTATTAGCCTTGTCTACCTAGCTGGAAACTTTGCAATGCTATAATTACATCCCATTTTAATCAGAACCAGCTCATTATTGCACTTCATAATTTCGGCCTACAAAAAAAGTCTCTGGGGGCAACGTATTTTTCTACCGTTATCCATCTTATTATAGCTTTCATAAGTTTCCTAATTTTTCAGGATGATGAATCGGTATTGGTTTTGAGTTTACTTGAAAGATTACCTATTTGGTGTTTACCATTGAGAAACAAAATCGTTTACAGTGAGGTGCTTTCAAGTCAAACTCTCAGCGTAGTATGAAACTCCAAAATTTCATTGGGCAATGATTTATTAGCACTCTCAGTTTGTAGGAAGTCGGAACTAGTTTGTTTTCATTCTATGTTGGCAGTCATATAATATTTTCGCTAGAGAAATCACCAGAGAGAAAAAAACCTCCTTTCTAAACAATCCTCTGGAACTATTCTAGAATAGGGGTTTTAGTAAATCTGAAATGTTTACATTAAAAACAGTGAAGTCACAAATGCAATACTCTGCCAAGTGGAAATGGTATGTATAGCTTCCTCGTGTCCGAGAAAGTTCGTGTTGATGTTTTTTCAGTTTAGAAAAATGTCATCATAATCGTGTACGGAATTCACGTTGACGCATGCGTAGAGTACTATTGATTCAATCATGATGAAATTCAGATGGGCCCTCAAGGGCCCCTACCCGCTTAATCCATAATGGAAGATATGGCTGTAACAAGGAAATGCGGACAGACAGACACGGAACCAATTTTGTTCAGGAAGCTCGATCTGAAACGTAAAATGTGAGTAGAGATTTAAATTTTGAGGGACACACATTTTTTCGATTTCCAAAGTGAAAACCAAGCTTCCGCTACCTTCGGTAGACTCGGAAGCAAAACTATAACACAAGGCCGTGCTTATTACAATAATACAACAAAATATATACGATACAACATACGATGGTTTACGATATATTATTAGGGAGAAAACAATGATTCAGGATGAATGGCCTCACCAGTCGGTTTGTTATCTTCGTTTTTATTTAGCGATATTTCGGTACCTCTGATGGTCACCCTCTTCAGGCATGGATGTCACCTATGTACAGGGAGATCATAACATCTTACTAACTGCTTAGGACATCTTACTAACTAGGACTACTAGGACTACTTAGGACTACCTACCTAAAATTGATCACAGTGTCATGTATATGGAAATATTATATAGGAAAAACAACAAAACAAGACACGTAACTTGGTACTTACATAATAGTGACTGTGTATTGCACCCACTGATATGTAAGTACCAAGTTACATGTCTTGGTTTGTTGTTTTTTTCTATATATATTTCTATATACATTACACTGTGATCAATTTTAGGTGGGTAGTCCTAAGTAGTTAGTGGGATGTCCTAAGTAAGATGTTATGATCTCGCTGAACACAGGAGACATCCATGCCTGAAGAGGGTGACCATTAAAGGCTCCGAAATATCGCTAAATAAAAACGAAGATAACAAACCAACTGGTGAGGTCATTCATCCTGAATCATTGAATATCGACCGAGTCAACAAAAAAACCATCGCAGGGGAAAACAATGTTATTTGATTCGGAGTAGCCTTTCTTATACATAATATTGAAGTCATTCTTTTCAGCAGCAGTTTGAAGTAGGTAGAGACGTCAACGGTGGCTGATATTAAAATGATTTGTTTGTTTGAATAGGTTGGAATAATGAAGACGCCATCTACTTTGCAACCTACTAGAATATAACATTGTGTGATACACCTTTGAAAGGAGAAGAATGAAGACCACAAGGGACTCCTATTAAAAATCACTATAAGAGAAGAATGAGGCGTGAGATAGGTGAGACGATATAGGCCATGAAAGTGTGCGAATTGCTTTGTTCACCTGCTTCCGTACAACTCACTTTTAATATCCACCATTTTTTTCAACGACAATGGTCAGAGCAATATGAAATTCATGAAGAGCTGTTGGTACAGGGGAACTAAGGGTAGAGGAGGGACTCCTGAAAAATGAAATACTGCTTTGATGTACCACACAAAAGAGAGAAAGGATGGCTTCAAGGAGGGCTCCCTGCAGCAATATATTTATTTATTCGTCTGACTGCAGCGATTCTTCGCATTAGCAGGATCACTGTTCAGGATTATTTTTTTGGGCGAAGGCCGATTTTCTCGTAGAACGAAGTAAGGCCGTCCACAATACACACTCTATGACCCAATACCCGCGATTCGAACTCCAGATGTCTGCATTATTCATGAAAGAAGGGGGTAGAGAGCGACAGGAGTGTGGAATGGAGGGTAAGAGCACTAAAAACCGGCGCCTGGCACCCGTCCCTACCCCTGGCTAAGCGTGTAATACCTGCTCAGGATTGTAGCTTGAGCCCGTATTTCTATTAATGCATTTCTCCTGTAGGCAGCGCCCCCACCACGGTTTCTTGCTTTTCAACCCCTTGTCGCCACCTTCTGGGAGGCCGCATCGCTTCGAAAAGAGCTTGAACCGTCTGCCAATACCGATCGATGACTTCGCGACAAATGAACTTTTGATGGAAAACTTATTCATGCCAGGGGGGTCCTTTTCCCCAGGAATGCCGGATTATAGGCGCCAATCACTTTCACCGCGTATGCGATGTACGGGCTGAGTGCTTTATATGAGAGATTTCGTTTGTTTTGGCGTAGCACGTTGAACTACATTAATAAACATTTCCCCACAACGGAAGGTAGTTAAACTTCTGACAAATTGGGTAGCACAAATTTCTTCGGTGGGATTGGGTCTTCTGTTCGTGGGATTGATACATCGCTATATCATTTCAATAATGATGATGATAAACCATCCAGTTTTTCTTATTGATAACCAAATGGGAAATTTGTAATTGGTAAAGCTTGGTGGCAGTGGTATTTTAAGGTATTAGGTCCACTAAACCTGCTTGAGTTTGTTCACAATAGTGTAGAAAAGGAAAAAATGTTGTCCTACAAATTCAAAATCTCCACTTCCTTCTAACGTTTCAGACTTTTCTGAGCAATTTTGGTTCCGTATCTGTCTGTGGTCAATTCCTTGTCCCAGGCAAAACTATATGAAGTTATGGTCCGATTTTGATGACATTTTCAGGGATTGTGCGGGTTAGCCCCGTGACGGTCAGCTATTGAACTCGTCGCCATCGGACCACTAGTAGCGTGTGAGTCTTCCTGAAACCACGATTTCTCTGTTCCTAATTGACCTATTCCGCTCAAATTTGGAAGGTACTTGTAGGTTGGCAATTAGCTTCGAATTTCGACACGATTGTATCAGTAATATCTACTGCGCTTGCGCAATTTCGAAATGTGTTCCATAGCCATAACTCCGGAACTAGGTAGGTACTCGATCAATTATGGTGAATTTTTCAGAGATTGTACGGGGTAGCCCCTAGACAGTCCCCTATTATATTTCAGACCACCAGTAGCGAGCGCGTATGCGCATACGTGAATTTCCCGAAACAACGATTTCTCAGGTCCTAGTGGACCGATTTCGCTCAAATTCGGAGTGTGTGGTTGAGGGCTGATTCCAAGAAAATCACCTATGGACTTCGCGACACTTGGATGGGTGAAGGTTACTACGCACGCGCAAACTTGAAATTTAATGCCATAGGCATAACTCCGGAAATATTATACCAATTCCGCTGAAATAATAACTACTTGATTCTGTACGTCCATATTACCAAAGTGAGGAAGCTATACTGCCCATCCAACTTGGCAGACTTTTTTTTCTATTCCTTACACAACATAGATTGCTTGGGGTGCGTTCTTGTAGCCGCTGGTGCTGATCTTTTGAATTGTTCTTCGATTCCAGTCTAGCCACACATTGACTCCCAACATCTTGTATTTTCTCCCCTTCGAGTCTGCTGGCCTAAGGAGAGACTTTATTAGGGTGTGCGTCGCCATCAGAAATCAATGCCAAACCGATAAAGACAGAATGGATAATTGGGAAGGGTTGAATACATTTTGACCCAATCTGAATATTGGGTTTTATTTGTATTAAGAATCGGTTACAATAGGAAAAAAGTTTATCAAAAGTTCATTAACTAAATCATACAGCATTACTGCAACATTATGTAAACTAGATTAAGCATATTCTTATAGGTTAATAAATTTTCGTTGGGCATTTTTTCGGGGTCCAACTTGACAGGTGCACCCGTGGACCAATGTTCAAATGTTATTACCTCGTTGAAATTAAAATTGACGTACTGTTTTATGTTTTTGTACAGTCGTTTGGTTCGTTGCCAAGGTACAATATTACGTTATACGGGTCTTCTGGGTGATCTCGTTCCATTCCGTAGGTAGCTACCCTGACGTATGAGTTGTTTAGGTAGGTACTGCGGGCGGAAACTCTATACCTACCAACCGAGCGAGGATTCTCCACTCCCAGATTTAATAAAGTTTTACGTCCCTAGGGAGCGCTGCTGTGGACATAAAAAAAGGTTAACGGTCTTTCCATTCATTTGGTGGGTGGGAGGGGGGGGGGGGGCCTTCACAGAGAAGGATTTTCCTATGGTTCCACGTGTAAGGCAAGGCGTCCTCCTCGAGGCGTTGGCGGAAGAACGAACATTTAATTGAAGTCGATGGAATCGACGAAGTAGATCATTCGGAGAGAAAAAGAAAATACCTACTTATTTACGAACGACCGGCACGGAGGGGAAAATATGGAGATGAGACGGTGGGAAAGACAGAACGTATGCTGTTTTACAAACTTTCTCTGGGAAAGATCCCTTCTTTGCAAGTTCACGTAGAGTAATTGAGTTGGGTGCTGCGACACTAGTCTTGAGGACTTATTGGTTTTCAGAGTGATTCCTCAGGATCTGGGAGGAAATACCTCAGATTCCTATGAGGAAGAGAGATGGAACAGGCTCTATTTATTGAGTAGGTATCTAATGTTTTGCCAAAAGACGCTATTTCAGGGAGGAGTGCGGCCGATATAGTGTGGTCATAATGGAAAAACACGATTCACCTATTCTATTCAGTCTCACATCTTGAATATCCACTCTCGGCTTCTTCCATTCCACAGACCGAAACAGTCTGGGTTCCCTACAAAACTTGACTTCTGGCTTATTTGACATAGAAAAAGGCAGCCATAAACAACTGACATCAAACAGCATTGAGCCCAAGATTTCGAAGTGCATACACATTTAAGATTCATATAATATGATACATTTCCTAGTCATTCCGTGTTTCCTCAACCAAATTTAGTTTTTTCCTCATTAAAACTTAGTGTTCCCCCAATCAAATATAGTTAATTCCCTGTCATATTTAGTGTTATTTCAACCAAATTTAGTTCCTAATGAAATTTAGTTTTTCCCAATCAAATTCATGGTCGGTACAATCGTAAGGGCTGTGAACACCTTGCATTTAATTAGGGAAAAAATAAATTTGATTGGGAAATAATTGAATTTGAATGAGGGTAAACTAACTTTGATTGGGGAAAAAGCTATAATGTAATTATCTCACTGTCGACTGTTCCACTTAGCTCGTGGATTGTAGTCCATATGAATGTTGGTGGGGATGAGGCCCAGTAAACATCTTCGATTCATCAAAAACGGTGTAAACAATAGAGAGGTTCTCTTAAAGCTTGTTATTGAGAGGGGATTTTCATTTGCCATCCTCAGAGGATGCTCGGCAGTCCGTCACGGTTGGTTGAAGTGCCATGGGAGAGTAAACCACGACTGACGGCTGATACAGGGTGAACGGGGGAAGTATCGGGTTTTATCAGCTTTGCTTCCCATCAGCCCAGCCCCAGCAAGCGAGGGCAGAAAGAGCATCACACTTGCCGCTCTCCAACTAGGTCGCCTACGATTGATGCGATTTCGTAGATAGGTCCTGCGCCCCCTCAGGCCTGCAACCGGCATCTTTATTGTTCTCCTCCCCCATCGTGAGGATAATTTACAAATTGAAGTTCGATCGGGTCTCGGAAGCAGTGATTGATTCAAAGCACTTAATTAGGAGCGTATAATACTCCGTCTTAAATACCATCTACCATTTCGCAGCGCTTAGGATATAGTTTTAACAAAGGGTGAAAGAACAAAAAGTCTGCAAGTGCTGTGTCACTCAGCAATCTCTAATGCATACCTGACCTACAATAAGTGATAGATTTTAAAGACTCGTACAGAGAATCATCATTGGGACAATACAAAATTCAGAGCTAGATTATTGTTCTAACATCGATGAAATTCACACAAGGGACCGTGTAGCCGCCTACCTCCAAAATATCAGAGATTATTAGAAATCTCATTAAAATACGTTGGACTTGAAAGTAATATAGCAAGACTATGACAAAAGTGCAGTTCCTCGGGCTAAAACAAATAATAGACATTATTTTATCAAATGTGTTAATTGTTTTGGATTCTACAGGTCTTTAGCTATTTTTCCGGGATTGAACTCTCTCAATAACTGTGATGGTAGCCCTGGACATTGTCTTCTCCTCGTCGTCCAGTTATCATAATACTCCAGTGACGTAGCAGTATGCGTCAGCATTTCGTTTCAATAATAAATTTTGATGATTTCTACCTGTTCCATAATTTGAATTGAATAAATAGGATAGCTTGATCTTGAATTTACGGCATTCTTAGGAGTTCGTGCATTGCAGAATAACAGTGGAAATATTGACTAAATTATGTTTTGGGGTGTCAAGCTCTCTCATCCGACCATCAGGACAGTGCTCAACCCTCAACATTCAATCTTAAATTATTATATCTCCACTACAGATTAAAATTGCAATTTCGGGATAGAAAATGGGAAGTTAATGATAAGAGTACAACTGGTGAATATTTATTATTCTTCACCTTCTCCCACCAATGCCACCCACCCCAACGATTACAAATTGAAATTCGATCAAGCCCCTAGTTAGTATCGAGGGATTGATCCAAAGTCCTTAATTAAGAGGGTATAAGGCTCAAAAAGCTTCGACCCCCCCTGAAAGACTTCAAAGAACCTTATTAATATGAGCAACCGAGCATCATTATGAACAGATAAAATTTTACAATCAAAGGAAAACCTGGGTGGATGGATTGGTTCCAGGCTTTGAGATTATAAAAGCAACAGAAAAAAATGAATTGTCGGCACTGGAGGTTCACTATCAAAATCAAAACAAAGATATTTTTCAGTTCTATAATGTGCGTATTTTGATGAGCAGAAACTATTTAAAACGGACACGCTGTGTAAATAAGTACATAATATTCCTCGGTAATTTTTTATGCCTCATGGATAATATGATATGTTAAAGGAGAAGGAATGACGTGTTTTGGTAATTATTCCATTCAAGAACATTAACCTTACAGAATTCAATGTTTGAGGTTTCATTGATGGCTAGGCTATCTTATCCCCAACGGCAGGATTCGAATTTTCTTTCACCTATGGAACAACAAATGTTCCACTTTAAAGTTACAAATTTTGTAACTCGTCAACTTTTCAAAATTCAGGCAATGTTTTCTCAACAACTTAGTTTTTGCAATTCAAAATTGGTTTGCAAAACTCATACGTCTGGTCGTCACACCACTCATTAACATTCTTCCAGACTTCATAGAAGTCGAGATCTGCTCTCCAATGTCACGTTTTCTCTGCTTAAAAGGTCGAAATATCTCTCCTTTGCAAGGGATCACTCTAAGAACCGGAAACGTTCCCCTGATTATTGCTCCAAGGCTGACTACTATTATCTACACAACTAGTACTTCTACTAAATCTACTACTACTACAAATCCACAGAGTCATGCCCCTGAAAATACGTAGGTACGGTAAAGCAGTGTGGATGCGATTCAAAAATTACTGGTAGGTACACCTAAGAGGGTACGCCAGCAGATAGAGCAACCCGCCAGTGGCATCTACTTACTTCTTATACTACTAATCTATTTTATATTTTATTATATTATATGACTCACCTGAATCGGCGGAATATAGGGTGGTACTATGGGCGAGGGTAGAAAAAATATAGAGCGATAGTTTGCCATGGCCCATTACCTCAGTTTATCATAACTACAAATTAACAAG
>JAEMON010000009.1:20970879-20982724 GCA_030264115.1 Lygus lineolaris | reverse complement strand
TGGCATCTTGGGAAAATCCGTGGTCACCAAATAAATGTGCTCGCTATACGTGCTAAAGTGAAATTTCCCCAGTTAAACGATTCAATCGAGGCGGAAAATCCGTTGTTGTGCCCCTTTCAGTTTGCCCGTTAACGTTTCATTGTTTTTCGTAGCTCGAGAGCCCAGAAAATATCGGAATCAAAGGGGGACTTTAAAAACCCCCTTCCATAACATCAAAGAGCGGATGTGGTCCACTCACCACCTCCATCACCCGTTCGAACCGCTCAAAGAAGCTCTGAAGCAGAAATTCCTATAGGACTATGTTTTTTTGTTTTTTCTCCTATGCAGGCAAACTCATTCTGAATTCTCTTGGCTCCTTTTCAGTTTATATAGACCAGAAAAATATTTACGTGACCTACATTTAAAAGGAAACGAAGATTTACTGAATGACGCCTTATATACAAAAGAAGTCATTCTTTCTTGCGAGTCAGCATCGAATGATTTACGTCCACCTATATAAGAATAGCGGCGGAGGTACAAACTAGTTGGTATTTTATCTAGCCTCCAAAAAAATTACCGATCAACTACACTCATAATCATGAATTTATTTTGTGATTTCTCACAAAATTATGTTTTTTAAAGTGTTTGAAGAAAATATCAGTGTTATTTCTCACATGGTTTCATAAAGGAGTAGGCCTACATGCCGAATACAAAAAATACAGAGACAGTCAAGTTGAGCGTGATTGTAAAAGTTGAGTGAGCCTAGCGTGAGTTATTTCCCAAGTTTTTTACTTGATATCCACCTAATCTGAGAGCCGACGGCCCGAACAACAAAAATTGTGCCATAAAACCCGCTGCTAAACCGTTTATAGTCCGATCCGTACGTTGTTGAAGATTTTACGACTTGGAGTTCGAAGGTGGGCCGGTCAAGCGGGAAAAAGTCTCACCATAACTGGGGAGTGCCACTTTCAACAATCTTGAAATCGTTTCATGGGGTCGTATCGTGATCCCGAGAGATTTCCCCTAATATCGCCTTCGATATTTACCGATGGAATTGTTCCATGAGAGGAAAAATTCTGTTTTTATTATTTTAACAATGTTTTATCTTTTAAAATACTATTTGACAATGAGTAAGAGTTTTGTTGGATAGGTAGACTATGAGTCCTGTTTCCACCACCGAGATAATAAAACGTCTGCCAAATTGTGTGGGTGGTATATTGAGTTTACTCACAGCATAACATGGGATTGACGTTTGAGCATGCGCAATGGCTGAAATCATAATGCGATGAAATTCATAGAGGACCGTCTAGAGAGGATAACCAGCTCAATTCCTGAAAATGTCATCAAAATTGGTCAAATAGTATATGAGTTTCTTCTCTGACAACAAATTTTAAGTTTTCAATGGCTATTACTGATCCAATCGCGATGAAATCCATAGGCAGTCACCTTGAGGCCTGCCCTCTACTATTCCAATTTCGATCAAAATCGGGCCAATATAGATCATGAGGAAATTCACGTTTGAGCACTCGGACACGTAACCATCTGTAGGAGGGGCCATCTAGGAGCAAACCCCCACAATCTCTGTGAATTTAATCTAAATCGGACTGTAAGTTTGTAGGTAGTTTTACCTGGGGCAAGGAAATGATTGTGATTCACATTCAAGTTTCTAACTATTCATTTCAAGGAGAGTTGTAACATAATTGTGAATTTTATAACTCAATCTTCATTCGTTCAGTATTAGGTGGCTACCTACCGTTTAGTCTTTCATGTTATAGGCTAGAAGCGTGGATGCTCAGTTAAGTTTTGTGCAAAGAAACTCGAGGCTTTCGAAATTTATTGAAGAAAAAATACCTTGAATAGTAAAGACGACAAACAACAAGAAACAGTAGTAATTATAATGAATGATATTGTGTGACAGTGGCGGGCCCCGACCCTGTGGGGGGGCTGTACTGGGTGAAAAGTTATCTTCAAGGCTCACAGATGCAGAGCTTTAGATCAGGGATATTTTAGATAGGTTTGAAAAGGGATTGTTTTAGAGAGCTACCTAGAAGAATTCACAATGCGTTAGTTCGTGTATACTCTTTCCTAAGACTTGCTTACTCCAAGATTTTTAGAGAAGGAGAAAGGAATGTTAGAAGGAAACAAAGAAGTACCTAACGGTTCTGAATATAATCTTCCTATAAAGTAGGAGGCTCTAAATAATAAGGGGGATGAAGAGTATTAGACAAATACCTATCTTCGGGGATTGAACCACGGAGGATAAGGGAAAATAATATTTTAGGTATTCAAAGAGACAACTTACGTGTTCAGTAAACGGCAGTAAACTAGGATGATGGAAGGGGTGAGCTTGTGCTTCTCCACGACTCCGTTCCTAGGGAGCTGTTCCGTGGAGAAGAGAAGTGACTTCAGTCACAGGGGCCCGGTCAAAAACAGAAACTTTTGGGGCCCTCGTCAGGAGAGAGATTTTTCTTTTCAAATCAATAGGCATTATAGGTCGGTACATTCAATTTTTTGGCCCGATGTTTCCCATGACTTGATTGGCTAGTTTTCAGAGAACTAATCACCTCTAACATTTTTACAAGTCTAAGCCAATTTAGAGAGATTTTCAATCTGGAAAGAGTTACTTAGTGGACTGAATTTTGAGCTAATTCGAAACACACCACAACATGTTAGGTACTGAACCTAAAATTGGGAAAATGAGCTTTTTACTTTTCACATTTAAAATTTTTTGATCCCTCCCGCATTCTTTTGAAAATACTGTACTCTGTTTGTAGTTCTGAATCAACTCATACATTAAGAGTATACTTACAATGAATTGTAATATAATATTATGAACTTATTTTAGGCCCTCACAATCATAGTTCCTCCACTGTTGTGTGAGACGTAATTTAGGCATACTTCGACCACGTAATACAGGGAGTGATAGTTGGAAAACGTTGTTCCGGAAGGAGCAGAACATCATGTTTGCGTAATCTTCGATAAAGTGATTTGTTTAAGTTCAACAACCGAGTTGCCGTGGACAAAGTTCAAATCATGAATCTGGATTCGATAATTACTGATATCGATATTTTCAAATCTCAAAAAAAAAGTCATTATTAAAGTACGTTTTCCCTTTTTCCCGAAAAATCTTAAAAACTGGAGCAAATGTATGAAGAAATTTTAATCATCAAATTTCAAATTATAGAATAAAAACGGAACTAATAAGTGAATCCACGACCGATCTTCCATTCGACTGTGCTAAAGCTACACACCTAAACCAACCTACGTCCGACATTTATAACTCCCATGAATGTAATTAAGTACATATATTAGTCTACCTAGGGGAAACATCCACAATTATTTGAAACTATCTGATACACACATAGGTAGTATAAATGCAACACCTGTACCTGTGCAGGTAATTTTTTTCGGCGAAATTTTCAATTTTAATCGTTTTATTTAAATTTTTTAAATTTGTGTACCTATCAAATTAATCGATATTGGTCGAATAGATACATTTCTTCCAATGTTATACAAATATCTATACAAAATTTCAACAACAGTCTGCATAAAGTTTCTCTAAGTGCCGCTACCTAAACTGGAAAACTCAACATTGTTCATACCATAACCTAAATGAAGGAGATGATGCTTGAAGGACGAGACCTGCCTGAAGGATGGAGGCTAAGAATGATTTCAAACATAGCCTGGAGTAAGATGGAATGACATCATGATGCAACCATTAATAAACCTAGAGAAGAGTGAGATGAGCCCTATCTAAAGTAATGCAGTTTAACAGTTAAGGCTGAGGAAGGTGGCTGAGAACCGCCGAAACATAAGTAACTACCTGAATATTAAATGAAAACTCCAAACACATACATTCCTGAGCGTAAAATGGTTATACCGACCCTCCATACCAATAACGATATATTGATGCCGCATTGCCGCCGTTGTTGTGCATTGACTGTGCCGATCTATAAAATATCGGATCGAAAGGTGTATCAAATCGTCACCAATACAGAATGATAAACATAAGAACTCGTCAAGGTTTTTTCTACGACAGGGTACAAGTTTAGTGATCGAACTAAAGTGACACCTGAAGCATCGTTTCCACCCCTACAACTACGATTTTTTATCGCAAGCTGGACAGTGCGGTGATTCGATCAATCAATCACCGGAACTCGGGCGGAAGTGATGGGCGATGGGATCAACTTACTGACCTGCGACCATGCCGAGCCCACGTCTCATTCTCTGTATAATTTTTAAGAAAACAACAATAATTAGGTCTGGGGTTACGTTGGTCTCACACGAAACAGCATAATATAATTTCTTTCTACTTTATTGAGAGATATTTAAATCGATTTAATGTGATATTCCTGACCAAAAAATTGCAAATGTATCAACAGAGAGCCCTTTTCACCATTATGCTTCCTACATTACTGATATTTTCCAACAGGTCATTTTTCTTGTTTCCCTCGTGCGAACGTTCAAGTACATGTATCTCACAACCCTTCCATGTAAGTACGAGAACCCTCGCAGGTACTAATCAGGTACAGACAGTTGAGGAACTAGCGAGGGTGCAGCGGGTGCCAGGCACCCGGGCCCCGACCTTCTGAGAGCGGTAGGGGCCCAGTAAAAAAATTTGTAAATTTTTTATTTTACGGGGGGCCCCGCGGGCCATATCAGAAGACACCCAATAAAAGTATCCTGACGGGGCCCATCGTCGAGGGTTTTGGGCCCCCTCTTCCCACTAGTACAGTGTAGACTGTAAATTCATTACTCCGGTCGATGTTGAATGGAACATTTTTTCGAAGCCACTCACTAAAGTTTGAAATATTGAAAATAATAAACTAAAAATCCAGTGATGGGGCCCCCTCCTCGAGGGGTCCTCCCTCAACCATAAGTCGGGGATATTTATACATAATAGTCCTATGGTTGGGAGGGGCCGCCGAATCAGGATCGCACCCGCGCCCCGACCATCATAGTTCCGCCACTGGGTACCGAAAACCCATTCAGTTTATTTCTACGTGTCATTGGGATACCTATAGCTATGCATCATGTTTGTTACCACTTTTATCGTGAGAAACCAGTCGACTAGTTCTCTGCTTTTGGGTTTACGGTTATGGATACCTAAATCCCACAACTCTCTAAGGCATTGTCAGCATGTTCACTACGAATTTATTCCACGACATCCAGGCCGTTGCCCATTTTTATGGGATTCTCAGGTAGGTCAACACTTGACCCCAATTTTCCCAATGCGAAGGGAGACATAACCAACACAAACTCGTACTTCACGTTCTCGAATTGATCAAGTGCCAACCCCACCTTGAAGGAACCAAAGGACTGAAAATTACATCAATGTTTTGTGGACCAACGCTGTTCATCGAAAAGTGCAAAAGAACAATTTTGGCGGAGAAGATGCAGTATCTACCAGTCAACGCGGTCAATTAGGGTTTAACCTCCAAAAAACGTTGAGTTAATCTGAGAGTTCCAGTGATGTAGCGTGGCTTAATGAGCGAATTTCAAAAAACCACCTCTTTAGCACCGTGTTTCAGAAAACCCGGGCCCCTTAACCCCTCAACATTTGAAATATAAGAATGATCAAAACAGCGAGCAACTTTCGAGCTCATTCCTCCTTTTGATATTATTGACATTTTGACAACTATTTGGATTTCGTAGACCGTTCCAAAGCTCAGATATCGTCTGGAGTGAGAGTTCCTCTGTTTTTGACTACAAGATTCCTTTCAGGATACTCAAATATGGATTTTCACGGAGAAAGTTTTTCAAACGTTTGCCTTTCAACATTTTTGGACTCATTTCATTAGCTCCTTTTTCTTCGAAAATTCGCTCAAATCTCCAGGATATTGCCAAAACTGCAGTATCCATGGGATCTGCAGTACCCTTACCAAGTTAAAAGGCTAGAACGATGTGGTTTTTCGAATAAGAGGTCCCAAGGGAAAACTGAAGGTGGTCCATGCCGACTAGACAGGCTCAGCAAGTATCGTGGACGTTGAAAGAAGAGGCGGAAGGAGTGTTATGGGAATCAGGTGTTATCGTTATGTTTATGTTGTTAGACTTCGAAATCTTGGTTGTTACGTTTTGGATTCTGTTAAGAAAGTTGTGAGTAAAACGTATTAGTCGCCGTATTTCTTGTTCAATAAATCGCATTCATTGCAGGTTGTGTTCCATAATGGGTTTATTCGGCATATGTACACAGACTGGTAGACATACTGTGACGGAAACAAATTTTGTGAGAGAGCTCTGTGAAGTACCTATAGGCACTATAAACTGTATGTGCAAAATCATATTACGAAAGACGAAAATCGTTCCTTACATTATTGTATCCTCAAAAATTAGGTTATCACAAGGAGCGTTGTTGGTGAACCCTGAAGTAAAATACGAGTAGGTGCCCACTATTAGATTCATACCGTATTCCGCTGGTAAAATGAAGACCTGGTTAAAGCTTGTAGACCACCCCTGTAGATCGATGACCAACCCTTCTGATAAAATATTTAAGACCACACTGCATTGGAGTCCCGAGTCTCCTTCCTCTAGACGCTTTATTTCTCATAACTTTTCTATTTTTATATTTTCGTCGACCATTCTCGTTCGGGTCGGTGTCCAAAGTGTCTTCTCATTTCATCTTGCTAAGACATTTGGATATATCCGTATAAACTATAAATTATATATGACTATCTGCCTTAGGATCCTTATGTTTATTCATGTTGAACCCGCAAAAGACACCTATATCTGCATTGGAGAATGTTAATCCTATAACTTTAATATTTATGCTTAATCACAACGATATTAAAAAGGAAAGGTACATGGCACTCATACAAATACAAATGGAAAAACTATAATTATGTAGTATTTTTTTTATATTTTTGCTTCCTTGCTAATGGAGGTAGGAAGTTGTTCGCGTAAAAATTAAACAAAAAATTTGTCCTTCGAAACCACAATTTCAACTTGCTTTTTGCGCTTCAGAGCATTCTGAACAATTTTGGTTCCGTGTCTATCTGTCTGCATGTGGTAATCCCTCAAATAAACTATTTCATTCTATGATCTATATTCATTTATTTTAATGTATAGATATAACATGTATTTCTGTACGCTTCCTTTTTGCGCATCAGGCATGAATAGTTGAATTGAGATACGGACTACAAGTTGAGCATGACAATTTAGGCTCTATGTAGTGAAACTCTCAAAATGTCTCTTTTATCGTAAACTTCTTCTCCAATAAACATAGATAATAATATTTTATTATTATTAACTAGGAATATTGATTAGTAAATAACTTTCTAATGAAGGTGCTATTCTATATCAAATACCCCTTATAATTCTTGGGATGTATGTATTTTATGCTCAACTTTAAGGCGAATAAGAATCAGTCTATGGACAGAGTAATGGAAAATCTATAAAATTATTATCAAAAAGGACAAACATAAAAACAAAATTTATTCATTTACGAACTTTCTCGAAATCAGTCAAAAACGTACAAGTTTCATCGATCATAAATTTGGTAAATTACCTCCTTTGAACTGAATTTACAGAGACGGAATGCGTTAGAGTTGAATTGTATTTGTCTAAAGTTTAAAATGTACAGTTTCCAAAGGAAATGTACACTAAAATTAATTTATTTGTGAGCTCGCTCATACTCCCCTCGCACCCGAATTAACTGAAAAAATTACTATTACCCAAAAACCCGCCTAAACCCCAATATTTTGGTCAGTAATATATAACATGGGCCAAATGTATACAACTTTCATCATAAGTAAGTAAATCTGTCTGGTACGTATAGGTATACGGGTACCGATTGAGTCAATCCCCTGGCTGAGTTCCGGAATCAAATTTTCGGGACAAATGCCAATTTTTCGGGCCAATACTTTCTCTTTACCGTTCGTTCAACCAAGGAAAGTAAATAAAAACTTTTACATACTGAGTGGGCCACGAAGTTTTTTATTGACAAACTTAACTTGGTAGAAGGTGCGTGGTCGTTCGAATCGTTCAAGTGCTCCGCAATTAGGGGTCAAGTTCTTCAATTTCTTAAACAATATCTTGTTTTTGTGGGGTTTTTTTTTTTTGTCTTGTTTTTTTTTTATCGAGCATGCGTGTCAGTCCGTCTTTATGCGTGTCGTACGGAGGGAGGCTACAAAAATTATGCGTGGCCCGCGGAAAACATTCGTAGAAGTGGATAAAACCGTCGTGCGTGTTAAGGAAAGATCGATGTATCGACTCGAGACGTGACCGGTCCCTCTGGCCATCGTCCGAATAACATCAACGCATATTTACTGCCCGATCCCGAGCAAAACTGAGCGTATGCGAGCGGAACGGGTCCCTTCAGTTTTGTTCCAGAATTTCTTCTATCTCCTTACAAACAAACCCCCTTTTGGTATAACACTTGGGACGAATAAGGAGAAATTGAGAGGATACAAAAAAAAACAGAGAAACGAGAAAACTAATATCCACACCCTTGTTCAAGAGTCCTTTTCCATTATGATTGACCATTCCACAATTGATTTATCCTTGTGAAAGTTAGTTCTTAGTAAATTTGAGATGGACAGAAGACCACCGATACTTATTACCTGTATGATCCTTCGTATGAGTCCTCTAGGATTCATACATTTGGGAAGTTTCAGGAGAGCAGATTTACAATATGCAACTTCCCTGAGTTCATTCTTATTTCCTAAATAAGCAACTGAAGTACTAAAAAAGTGTTTAATGAAGATCAGGAAACAAACATTGCTTTCTTTCTCAACATCTCAGTTGTGATCATCGATGCTGCAATGTAGAAATTCTCGATAATACAGGTGGGAGTGCCGGATCTACATTCACTGGTGTGAATCAATGGATCAAGGCAATAAAGAATGAGTTAAGTTAAAGATACCGTAAGGTTGACACTTATGTTGCTCAAAAACGTCCTGCTTTTCTTATCAATGAGACATTATTGTCACTGCGTTCCTATGGGTCAAGCTGCATATATTTGTCACTTAGATAGCCAAAGATGAAGAGTAATAAACCAAAATTGAAGGATTCTTGAATGGAAGTACAACTAAAAATACGAGACCATTTTTCATGGGTCATCAAAATTATTCAAAATACAATACACACCTTACCTTTCTTTTTTTCATAATACCACGGCGTGATGGCGATAAATAATGTCAAGGACCCATTGGGGGAACTCGATGGGGGGGGAGGTAGATTTGCCTTGACCCACCTCACATGAGAATTGTGTACAAATGGAGGGGAATATTGAAACTTTATAAGGAATTGAAAGAAAAACTGTTAAAATTTTGCAAAGGGGGTACAAGTTACGCACTCGGAGCTGTCTCGCGCTACACTGAAGTCGGTAGGGGCGGTTGAACAAGCCGCGTGCGCACAGCCCGCCCAGTTATGCCCCTTCTATACCACTTTTCAACCCCCTTCATAGGTTTCGGTCCCAAGCGAAAGTTGCAATTATAATATCGGATTACCCTCGGGTACAACCAACTGGGGACCGATGCGAACCGGTGATTAATCCGCCGTTGTTGGTATTTTCCGTTGATTTTCATTTTCCCTCCGTTTCATTCTTCGATTCTTATATTTTTGAAAAATAAACAATTGGTACATTGGTATATGTAGGCTTACGTAGGTACATCAGAGTCGAGTATGAAACAAAGTACTTACATGGAAAGATAACAATGTTACCAACCTTCTAAATGGCTGAAACTTGTGAGACTTTTTCAAATCCTTATTTTACCTACATTTTTCTGAAAATTGGTTAGTGGTGCGATAAGGATATCACAATAAAATATTATTCAACGTCAAATAAGAGGCAAACAACAAAAGTATACTTACATCCAGAATAATATGGAACGAAATTGTAGGGTGAATAATTCGTGAATGACTGTGTTTGCAAATTGAGCTATTGGATGGTATCGAGGGTACAAAAATCAAACTTGGAGTAATTAGTTACCTATTAAAAATCGATGAAATTCATTTGGGACCATCTTAAGACTAACCCGCGCAATCCCTTAAAATTTCACTCAAATTGGTCAACTATCCTAACCTAAATCTCAAAGTTTGTCTGTGTGTTTGTTCCTGAGGCAAAGCCAAACGGCTGGAACTATTTACGTCCTCCTTATTTCAATATAATCAGAGAGTTCCGAACGAATTCAGCAGCTATGTTAAAAATCCTCTTAAAGATGTCCTCTTTCATCGTGAACGAGGCTTTCCTTAGCAACGTTGAGTGAGTATAAACACATTTGTAACCTGGGGAGGTTCGTGTGATTTCACCACTTCTCACAGCCAATTAGAACGAGTAGTGTTATCCGTCAAATGAAACCTTACGTGACGACACCAACAGTAACAGATTTTCTGGGAGTTCAGCCGTTCAGATTCCATCCATCGCGAGAGTTTGTTGAAAATTGGTATGGAAAACGTCGTAGAATTTGGTATCAAAATAGCCGTAGTAATTTCTGAAAAACTTTGGTTTCCCAGTTGTCAAACAGGTTAATCACGATCACAAGTAGCATTGTTGAACGCGGCGAGGTTTTTGTATGTCTTTATTTATATAGGTAGGTACCTCACCTAGTAGCGCCATGAACAACCAATCATTCGAGCGAAGCGAGCGTTTCGGATCTGGACAACCAACTGCGGGCGAAGTGAACCTACATGTGGGACCGTGGAACGCACGGATAACCGTCTTGTAGTAGATAAATTACTGTTAAAGACCCTAGAATGCTAGGGTCTAGAATAATCCTCGAGTCTCTACTACATTAGTATTAGATATCTTTCTGTGCATTAGTTAAAGAACCTTAAGATTGATTTGAACGCTATCTTGAGGTAAGTCGGGGTAATTGATTCACTGTATAATCTTTTTTCGGCTCCCTCGTCAGTCTGGTGACGACTTCAAGGTAGTTGTTGCAGGTGGACGTGGATGAAGGGAGCGTCTGACGGACGGGTGGCTTCAAGTGTGAAAAGGAAGAAGATGGATGACCGGCAAAACCCGAAACTCGCTAGTTTCAAGAACAACAGCTGAAATGGAAAGGGAACGAAATTGCCTTCACCTCGATTCTCTCCCTGCGTCCCAGAGTAATGGCTGAATCACAAATCCATTTATTTTTTGTTGATGACTCTCGTCGGGCATGTCGTCCAGGCGACCGGTTGGTTTATTTTTTCAGAAAGAACATTAGCAACACATCCACAGAACAGTGAGGAGTTGGACTGAAATAACTGAATAACTTGGATTCTTGGAAATTTACACACCAATATAATATATAGCTAGGTACCAGAAAATACTTACCACAGGCCTAACCCTGGACTCGGAAGGTCTAGCCAAGATACCCATAAAGAAAAGCTCAAACACCGTAAGAGAGCAATGCAGATTGAAGTATTGCCCATGAGTAAGTATCTGATAAACACCACAGATTTCAAGGGTTGGTTGATGGTTATGCTATACCACCAACCAACCCTGGAGACCTATATCTGGATTCAAGTGTCAAAATAGTCTCGTTCATCAGTTCGAGATGGTTTGTTCACCTTAACTTGTGAACTGCGATATTTTACTTCCCACTTGCTGCAGTCCTGCGACTAAGATCTATACATAGGTCCTTTTTTTGATTTCTACCACATTGTCATCATAATAAGACCATTATTATACTTATAGGTATTAGGTGTAACCTATTATTAAATCATTACACCATTTTTACTTCTTAAATATTAATAAAAGCGGTAATTCAGTTTGTTTGTTATCATCTGATATTGTATAATGAATGCATCATTTATTGATCGGCAAACAATCGATGTGACATGAACTGATTTTGATTTCTATGATTTGAATTAAGAGGTTAGCTACCTTTATTCAATTAGTTTTTTATGCAGTTATTATTTTAAAGCAATTAAAAACCTAAAA
>JAEMON010000009.1:20943849-20954162 GCA_030264115.1 Lygus lineolaris | reverse complement strand
TCAGCAGAAACCGCACTTTCTGAAACACCACTTAAAAAAAATATGTATCTGTTTGAACATGATTGCGGCCCCTACGAAAATGATTAAAAAATTCCGGTTTCGAAATTGGTTTCTACGTGTCTGAGGATGAGACCCTAGTATTTCAGCCCTCTAGGTCAATTGTAAGGAGGAGAAAAAATTCCAAATAGGTGAAAAAAACGCATAGGTAGGAGAAAAATAAGATTGTTAATATCATCATTACTCATTTATATTTCATTCTTTAATTTCAGGTCCTTGGTTCGGGGATGAATTTGCATCTGAGTGAAAACGTTCTCCTTCGAGATATTTTGGAACTTGGAGAGAAAATGTCTCCAACAGCTACAGCTATGAAGCAGTCTAAGCTGGCAAGAGTAAGTAACTTTACATTTTTTGCTTCCTCACTACTCAAGGCAGGTAGGAAGCTATGTATTCGTACAAGAAATACAAAATTGTTGTCCTCCAACATCAAAATTCCCACTCGCTTTTTAGGTTTCTGAACAATTTTGGTTCCGTATTTGTCTTTCGATCAGTCTGTGGAAAATTCCTTGTCAAGGCAAAACTATATGGAGTTACGATTTGGAATTTTTCCCCCTACGGGAGTTGTTAGGGGGGGGGGGGGGGGGGGGGGTATTTAATGGGACACCCTGTATAGCTATCAGTGAGGATGGTGGGGAGTTTTATGATGGTCCCTCTTACACTGAGCCATGGAGCAAGCGTACCGGGGAAGTCGAGTCCTGATTGTTGCTTATTATAAGACTGTGAGTTGAGAAGAAAGGGTGTGTCTGGTTCAGTTACCGGCAAAGTGACCTGTGGATTTTAGTTAGCATTTGCTTCAAACGTCGATTTCTCCACAACCTCTCACACACTTATCAAAATTATTTTCTTTTTTTTCAGCATTTGATGAATGCAGCCAATTTCAAAGCAAGGAGCATTTCCCGTGCCAAAAACCGAGATAAACGCTCGGCCGTAATCGCGTCATGATTTTAATAGCCTATCTTATGAAGTCCTTTTAAGCTTGAGGTCATACATGAAATAAACTAATTGAAAATTCACAATAATTCATTATTACATTACATAATATTACTATTGTTTTATTTTTATATAAATCATAGCCAAGTCGTTTTTAATTTTGGTTCTTTGAGGCGGCTGGAGTTCGCTTGCAAAGCTTTGTTAAGTCTCTCTTGTTTATGAATTCCAACGGGTTTTCGCTCATGTTAAATCGGTTTGTTTTTTCCGTTTCTGTTAGATTTGTCCATGTTTGTAGGTACTTAATAACTTCTTGATGTATTGCCGCTATTTTCCGGAGATAAATGATATATATATTATGATTAACAAACAATGGTTGCTAGCGAATTTATTTACATTTTATGAACTATGTGTAGGTATGTATTTTAAATAATTATTATTTTCCTACAATTTTGTTGATTTATGTTAACAAATACTATTTATTCTCTGACAATCCTCGTTAAGTCGTTCACACTTCTCGTGTTATAATTGTATTTTCGGTTTATGAATTTATTTGAATTGTGCGTAAGAAGATTACAATCCGATTTATTAATCCCTTTTTCTTCGATTATACGCTCACCTGGGTAAATTGGGTATTATTATCTCAACTCATTGATTGTTACCATCTGGAATTGTGTACGAAAAATGTGGTATGCAATAAATTATGTACAATTTTATTTTGGTCTACTCGTGAATATTTCCATCTCTCATCATTTTAACTATGAAATTTAGTTCGTAGAATGATTTTTGAGACAAACTCAGTAACCTACGAACCTACCTATACTCTGCGGGAGGAAAGATTGTGCGTGGAACTTATATTTTCCTACGTGCCCACAAACTCATTGGAGGAGTTCAGTCACCCCAACCAAACAGTACCAATTTTCCCACCAGTCCTACTCTTTATCCCAATTTCATAACTTACCAGCTGTTTTTCAGCTTTTTACCACATTTTGGGGCTTGCAACTTTGAACAGAAGAAGGAATGTTGAAGAGGAATAAGTGATATGCTCTTTAGATGCAGCACATTCTTGCAGAATCCCCTTTTATTTAATCACAAGTTCGAGTATCCAAGGGTTATCTTTTGGCTTTTTTCTTGCACAAAATGGCATTCAAGAAAAGTTTTAAAGTGTTCTAAATAATAATTCTAAGTTGGAATTGTCCTAAATCTTGCTGTGAGTTTGAAAATACTCCACCAGGATGCGCACTGTGCTATGGGAGGGGGTACAAGTTGACCTTTGGAAAAGGTGTCCTTCCTCTCCCAAGTTTGGGGGTGTGCTCTTACTTTTCAAACGTGGGGGATGGGGGAAATTCCCAGTAGGTACTTGTGTAAGCTCAAGGACCAACGCATACTTTCACATATTGTCCCCTGAAAGGCAGAATGTCTTAAGCGCCATTTTCCCAATTTCACAGGAGCAACGAAAAACTGTGGGAGGATCTTTTCATTGCCTGACCCGTTAAAACATGATATTTTAGGCTAAGTGATACAATTTTCTGTCGAATCATGGAGAAAAAAAAATCCGCGGAAAATTGTATTATTTTTCACGCGTATAGCGTCATTTTTTTGAAAAGTGTTCAACACTGGGCAGTATCGTAAGTGACAACACTGTCCAGGCTACCTGAATCATAGGATGGGTGTATCGTAAGCACCCTCACGTGTGGTGGGGAAGGGCTGCTTACAATAACTACCTCGGTAATTTACTTTTGACTGATTATGTTCTGAATGAACGGTGAATACGATATTTCTCAACATTGGTGGTTACAATCCGAAAACTTTGAGGCTGTTTTTGAAAGCCTTTGGGGGCGTTTATGTTGCGTCACTTGCGATAAATAGCTAGATAGATGCGCCTGGCGC
This sequence comes from Lygus lineolaris, assembly GCA_030264115.1. NCBI lineage: Eukaryota > Metazoa > Arthropoda > Insecta > Hemiptera > Miridae > Lygus > Lygus lineolaris. The sequence continues at coordinate 20,951,288 of JAEMON010000009.1, read as the reverse complement.
TTACGATATTCTGCCTTTCAGGGGACGATATGCACGTTCTCTAATCTTGAAGTAATCAATCGAGAACTCTAAAACGGGTTTTCACGAAAAATAAGTTCTTTAAATGTGCATTATGTGCACTAAGGACTTCATTTTCTTAGAAAATCGCCATTGCTGCAGATCCTTACCAAATGGTACATTATGCGGCGTAGATAACTCTTAAAAGTTACCTGTGTTGGTTACTCTGACAGATTCTGAGATTTACAATCATAGTGAATTTTTTCCTAGATGGAGAAAATTGTCAATCCTGCATAGGGCATCCCAAGTGTCGGGCATTTTGAAGCATGACCTACATGAAGTTCTGTTCCCTATTTTAAAGCAAGGCCAGTACCTACTCTTATTTCTATATTAAATAATAATGGTATCCGCTTTTTTAGGAAATGTCTTTTACCGAATTTCTTGTGGGAAGCAAGACGTTTTCAGCACAGTTTGAATCGTTGGGCAAAGGGAGCAACACAATAAACCAGAAGAAGAGAATCGTTTTACAATCATTTTATTATTACAAAATAGTTAACGATAGGCGGAGGAAGTAGTTCGCGGGTGAGACGGTTAGATTTTATTGAAAGCAGCGATGTCGACGGACTGAACGAAGTCCTCCATCTCCTGGATGTTCTCAACTAACTCGTCTACAGAGACTTTGTCATCTTCAACGACGCACATGATTTGCAGCTTCATGATTCCATAGCCAACAGGGACGAGTTTGGCTGTGAACAGAACAGGTACCAGGTTAAGGCGGCAGCAGGTACACAGTACATGGAGGAAATACAATGTGTAGGTAAGCTATGCCTGAGCACAACTGCTAGGTTCCATTCTGGGTCATCCTCGACATATTGACACCAGTTCACTCTGTATGTACAGTAGATTATCTAAGTTCACTCTGTATGTACAGCAGATTAACGAAGAACGCGGGTGTGCTTGAACGCTATTGGTTTAGGTTCAATGACCTTTTCCATTTGTAGCAGCATCATGTCATTGGTAGCCAAACTGAGCTAGGCGAAAGCTACAACAATTTTACTATTTAATTAGATAGTGTACCCTCCAGTAGAGGGGAGGCTGGCCTTGAGTCCCTTGAACATCCAGCCCAGGGTGCCGCCATTATCCTATCAGCCGTCAGGCGCTTTTCCTTTTTCCTGTACTTCCTCTTCTGTACTCGATGGACTTGAGGTTTGCCAAATAGGTTACCCTTGAATATGTGCAAACGTGAATTTAGAATTGAATGGGTGTCTTGTGAAGGACACGAGTTGCAAATTCGAAATTTTACAGGGAAGAAACATCTTCAACCAAGATACCAAACAGGAGATAATATTCGCTTGAACGCTACTATAAAACTTTCTGGATCCCTACGATGTATAGTAAAAATGATTCAAAAGTTACTAAGCAAATTGAACGTTTATACCAGGATAACCCATTGAGATAAGAGTAGGATGGAGAGACTTCAATGGAGGCCGTTGCATGGAAAAGCCCATGAAAAATGGTGGCGACTTGGGCTCCTGCCAGGTATGGGGACGAAACATGAGAGGCACTTTTTTTGGAAAAGAGATCTAACATAAATGCTGTACTTCAATGATTTAATCAAAAACATCACCTTCGAAAGAAACACACAGCTGCACTGTTGCTCTTGCTGACTGGCTCCTTGGGAGCTCTTGCAAGGCATCATGGGTACCTGCATGGAGAGATTTCAGCCGATTCCCGACTTCCCCTCGTCCCTCCATCCTACTCTTATCTCGATGGGGTAACTAATTCATATCAAGATACACATGTTTGGTATGAACTCACAAGCGCCCCAAACAAGCCCATCCTTGACGATGGTCCTGACATGTTTCTCCATCTCCTTCATGTCAGTCTCGTCGTCCCAGGGCTTTACATCCAGGACAATACTCGACTTGGCGATGAGGGCGGGTTTCTTGCTCTTCTTCTCATTATAAGCCTTCAGTCTCTCTTCCCTCACCTTCGCAGCTTCCGCATCCTATAAACCAAAACAAAAATGTAATATAAATATACAAGCAAGCCTAAAGAAACAAGGCGAATCTTGAATAGACTAGAAAACTATCAGAGAGGTTTTCCATAGATCTGCAAGTAGAGTTATGGCCACTGACAGTGCGCCCTACTGGCGAAAAATTAGGGATAAGTAGTCATTTCAGCTGATCAGTAGTTTTGCCTTCCTATCAAGAAAGCGCTGTCGGAGGCCATTACTTTAGTTGCAGTGATCTGTAGTCTCATTATTCTCGATCTTCCCACAACCCGATTTTATTGTAAGAATTTCGGGTCGTCCAATGATATAGAGAATCGATCGAATTTCATCTTGATTTTAGCGAAAAGCAATTATGGTACCTATGGTTCCAGTTGAAACTAGAAATCAGTCAAAACATGTTTTAACTATGTTACACTAGTTTTGATTGCAGCCACTGGTAAATATTAGTTTGGACAACCACTGTTGCAGTCAAAACCCCAAACCAAGTAAAACTAAAGGCCATCATGATCTTGTGTTCCTCCTTGTCTAGTGTGTTCATAAAGACAACGTTATATTAAATAACGTTTGCAGAAACACCAGACAATCTATTGAAACCCTGGTATGAACAATTTCCTTTGTCTTCTAAAATGTATTCTCAACACAGCAATAGGTGTACGTACCTACATATTCTGAGCCTCAGTCCTTTTGTAATTGGTATCTCTCATCTTGATCCTATTTCTTACATCAGCCTTATTTTATTGGGCTCTTCGATTGGTTATTTTTTACTTTTTCAATTGAATGTTCTCAGTGAGAGCATTCCACATCTGATTCCGCCCCAAAATTCACAAATCAAGAGTGGTTCAGCTGGTTAACACTCTCAACGCGGGTCGATGATCAGTAGGACTGCCCCGCTCTCGATGAATAGCCATCCTCTTGACTCTCTCCTACTCACTGTCCACCATAGGCACGTGAAAAACGACTGGCATGAATTTGATCCACTTCTGAGGATTTTTTGCGGGTTATGTTGGACAGACAGAAGGGTTATCCTCTCTTACGGGACCTTCAAACTGTTTTCCTGCTGAAATACTGCTATTTGAACGAAGGCTCCTTCAAACTTGGCCTCGTCCACCATGCGTGGACAGCAGGAAGGAAGGAAAGACCGCAGCGTCTTCCTGAACCGAATCCCGGCTGACAAGCGGGAGACTCAAGTTCAAATCCAGCTGGCACAAGGAAATGTTGTTACCTATGCAATTGTTACCTTCCTTAATTCCAATAGTTGGCAGTTGGCAGCACCATCGCATGTGGTCTGAAACGCATGCTTGCCATTTTAACGTTAGCTTTCGTCTCTGTTTCCTCCGCCGTTACTCTGTGATAGACAAGTGGGACCAAAACCCACATTTTAGTGTATCCACTCCTGCATTCGTACACCATCTGACTTTCGTGAAGCAACTATTCTAACACGGATTTATTCTTCTTTATAATATTAACCATATCATCATTGGATACACAAGTTCCAGATAGACCACGAAAACGACATGATTGGCATTCACTCATTCCAAACGCGTTTGGTTTCAAAAAAAACTGTGGCTGGGGGGTGAGGGCGGCATCAGGGGTCCCCGTTAAACAGACCTTTTGGACGCCAAAGGGGTCCAGGGCAAAGAGGAATCTATTAATGGCCAAGTAATACGAGGCAAGGGATCTCATAATACTAATAACTACCTCTTCTTCATCCGAGCCGAAGAGATCCACATCATCATCATCGGCAGCAGGGGCAGGTTTTCCGCCTGCAGGTGCTGCACCGAGGTTGAAGCCAGAAGGTGCTTTCTTCTGGCCAGGGAGTTTCTTTTTGTCAGCTTCTGAGATGGACTTGATGTGGTTATACCACCTCTTGGCGTGGGGAGTGGTGTCGCTTGGGGCAGACCCGAAAGCTTCGAGGACAGCCACGTCAGCTTGTGAAGCCACCCATCTGCAGCAGATATTATAGAGGTAATGTTATTTTAAGGAGGTATGTACCTTACTTGATATTTCGTTATTTGGTGGTGCAGGTGCAATTTGAATATCTTAGAAATATTTAACCCTTTCATAATTTCTTACAATATTCGAATTGCACCTGCAGTTGGAACAGACTTTAGGTAACTCAATTTTCAAACACTGTGGGGGTAGGTAATTTCTGAAGTAATTAGCAGGTTAACGCTATGAATCTTTTTATTTACTGAGATATTTATTCACAAAATAGGTTTGTTCCAACTAAAATCAATATTCGAATAGTCTGAAAGTCGTTTCCAAGGTCGAAGTTGAGTGCATCTTCAGCTTGAATGTTTTCGAATATTATTATTTTCGAATTGCACAGTGAGTTGGAACAAACCTGAGGGATGGCAGAAGATTTGCCTGTATTCAACTCTGCAAGCGTGAGAATATTCGAATGGTGTGCAACTTGATTGTGTGTTGCTTGCAGTTTGAACAGGATTCCAGTTCTTATCAGTAGTGCAAGTTGTACATAATTCAGTTGGAACAGACAGCATATTCGAATAATCACGAGAATGTGCGCATACGGTTCTGCGCGGCTAACTATTCGAATAGTACATGTTGGAACAAAATGTAGTTAGAACAAACCTATTGATGAAAATATCGGCGTTAATTTCCCCTTATGAGAAAGGCAACCTAAACACTCACAGCTTAGTTCCAACTACTTATAACCATCCTAATTTGGTATACCTAACTAGTTTTTATTGGCCCCCAGCATCAGAATATTATTGAGTATCATCCACCCCCGATAATATTACGTCCTGACAAGGGTTACCCACGTTTAAAAAACTTTATTTTATACAATATAAGTAGGCAGGTACAAAAAGAAGTCAACATGGAAAAAGGACGACCATACGGTGTAGGTGTGAAAGAAAAGGTTTAGGCATCGGAGGGTTTTCATTATTGGAATTCTATGGGTAATATTGGTACTTGGGTACCCATGATAGGTACCAACCTACGAGGTAGGGATGAGAAGGTAGGAGTATGATTGGGTTGACACTAGGCCCTACTATAGGCATTGGGGCCACTACACATGTCACTAATGACAGATCTAGGCTCAGAGAATAATTGACACGTTTGAATATGCTATTGATAAAATAGGCAAATCAAATCTACGATCGGTAACATCCTTAAAAAAATATCAGATCATGATAGACAAACACGTGGCACCTCGGTGGCACCTGCCGGGTTCAGTTTTACTCACCCTTCGACGTAGCTTTTGTCAGAAATGTACGAATCGAACTCCTTGACACCTTTCTCGGACCTTAGATCGGAAATCATGGTTTGATTTCAACGGAAAACTTGAAACTTGACAAAAATAAATCCCCAAATGACACGGAAACGGCTCACGAGAGGAGGGGGAATTTTGTTGAGAGTGAGAGGAGAGTTAAGATGAGAGAAAGGGAGGAGCAAAAGGGAGGTTCCACTTCCTCTTCGATTCAACAAACCTTGATAACAACAATGTCCGCTATGACTGCGAACAGCCAGGTCACGGAAAACAGAAGAAGAAGTTATCCTACTTCCATGCGTAGTTACGTACTCCTCTGGCACTTCCTCCATGCTCAAAGCAAACCAAGCAATAAAAATGATCTACGTTCCAAGCATGGAAGTAGGATTTCCTATTCCTATATTTACCATGGAAGTAGATGTGTTGTCTCTATTCTTTTTTTTAAATGTAACTGGCCCCCACTTTCATGTAGTACAGGTGTTGGTTGGCATTCAATCGTTCTTCTTCACACAAAAATTCTTCTTCCATGAAAAGAGAATGTACTAAACCTTTGATCCAAGAGGCAGATCTGTCGCGTTTAATCAGCTGTTGTCTGAAACAGCTGTTCAGCTGTAAACGATAAATCGACTCGATTTCCGTACAAAACATCAACGAATTTTCCTTCTTTTCTGCAATTAATTGTTTCATAAAAGAGTTTTTTTTACGTCAGAGTTAAAAACATTACCGTTTTCAGAGTTGGAGATTGAATTTTATCGTTTTTTATTATCGTTAGATATGTCGAAGACTCTAATCTAAATAATCGAAGAGGAGATTCGATTAGTGCGGGTTTCAGCGCTGCAGGTTAACGGTATGCAATTTTCTTTTCCAGTTTTCTAATTTTTACTTTTCATTAAATTTTTCCCAATTTCCACTAGTTTTGGAAGTGTTGCGTGAGTATTTTAACCGCATACCTACTTTTAATCTATAGCAACATTAGGGGTTTGTAGTTTAGATCCCCATACTCCCCATTTCGGCCCAACAAAAAAGCACCCCTCCACAATAACACCCTAATTTTCTTACTCAGTTTATTTCGAAAACGGATATTTCTTATTTTATCCTTCTGTATAGGCTGATTCTTTTTTGTTTTTTTTTAATTTTGAATGCATGGCTGTCGAAAGCATCATGAAATCAGCGAGTGTTGGGATTGGGATGATGAGTCCTCTGTAAATCACTAGAGTACCCTTACTAGTCCTGTCCCCTGTCACTTGAATAGGCTTGTCGTAGGTTGCAGATTTGATTTCCTTTCTAAAACAAGATATGAAATAATGTGCTGATACTCATAATCACCCTAGAGGTTCGAATGCCGCATGCTGGAATGATGTTCAGATAAATTACGAACTTGTCTACGTTCTGGGCATGCGCCATCGATTAATAGTCTTTCGTTCGCTGTGTTGTGCAATAAACCCCCTAGTACGTGACCTACCCCAACACACATAAGTTATGTGGAGGACCTAAACTCTCCTTGTTGCTTATTGAATCATTGCTGACAGACGAAGGCTATACAATCCTTGATACTTAGCCAAACATCCTTAGTTGAAACATTCAAATAATCTCTACAATGTCGGGTTTGTTATCAGGAAGTCAAAGCCCTCTGAAGATGCTGCGAGTCCCTCTTGCGAGGGCCGCCCCGGCAGCGGCCAAAGCGCTTCTGAACACAGCCAGAGGAACGGCCACCAAAGTGCCGGAAAAAATCGAGGTTTTCGTCGATGACAAGTCAGTCATGGTTGAGCCTGGCACCACGGTCCTGCAAGTAAGATTCTTAAATGATAATTTATTGTGATTGATTTTACATGCAAGAGTTCTCCAGCGGTAACCTTGTGTACTTCCCATAACTTCTCACCTTCCGCCAGCCTTGACTTTGCCAACAGCGCTTGTTTTGGTTTGGTTTCCCAACTTCAAGTAGACACCTTATTTACTAATATGGTTATTTTTTCAGGCTGCAGCTATGATTGGTGTTGAAATCCCACGTTTCTGCTACCATGAAAGACTCGCAGTTGCTGGAAACTGCCGCATGTGTTTGGTCGAAGTGGAAAAGTCTCCCAAGGTAGGAATTTGATCCAAAAACGTAAAGAACAGTGCGATTTGCTGACCTTCGATTCTACGGGTTTTCACCTCTGGCCCATTGTGCGCCGTCCGCCGCACAGTGGTCCAGGATCG
>JAEMON010000009.1:20851404-20862198 GCA_030264115.1 Lygus lineolaris | reverse complement strand
GTATCTACTGAATTATTTGGCTGTTTCCCGAATTATTTGGTATGCATATATAACGAACAAATAATTAAATGTGTTTGCACAACATTATTGTAGATTCGCATTGAACTTTGATCACCCTCGCAGTATCTATTATTGCTTATGGAATAACTTTTAGGAGCTGCATATTTTTCCTGCTCCAAAATCCTACGAATAAAGTTGAACCATGTTTGTCTTTCTGTATCTCTTGAATGGGTACTCGAAACTCGATTGTGTGGGTTAGGCCCTAGTTGAAAAAAATTGAAATTCTCTATCGTTATGCAGTTCAACGTCATTCCAACCTATACAAAGCCTGGTTCAAATGGTGTCTTGGTTAAATGGAACGTTAAGCCTTATTTATTGTGAAGTTATGAAATTTATCGTGAAAACCTTGAAAAGTCAGGGAAAAATTTAAAATGTTCTGGAATTTCACGCAAAATACGGACTACAAGTATTTATTACTTCTTGGTGAGACTAATGCTATGAATACGGAGGTAATTTATTGACACTACAAAATTGATCATCTGCATTTTTGTAAGTTATTAGTCTGTTTCAGGCATTTATCGATACAAAATCGAATGGATTGAAGGACCCTCGGACGCTACGTATTCGTGCAAGCAATGAAAAAAAAGTTGCCCTCCAAGATCAAAATTTACTCTTAATTTTTTGGGTTTCAGAGCTTTCTGAAACATTTTGGTTCCGTGTCAGCGTGCAGGTCTGCCTGTGGTCAATTCCTTGTCCCAGGCAAAACTTTATCAAGTTATGATCCGTTTATGATTAAATTATCAGGGATTGTGGGTGTTAGTGTCAGCCCTGTGAGGGCCCCATAATAATTACATCGCCGTCGGACCACTAGTAGCGTGTGCGCATGCGCAAGCAATATCCTGAAATAACTGTTTCTCAGTTCCTGATGGACCAATTTCGCTCAAATTCGGGGGCTGATTCGCAATTACCTGCGAATTTCGTCACGATTGGATCAGTAATATATACTGGGCATGCGCAAACTTGAACTTTAATTGCCATGACTTCAGAACTACTTACTCATTTTCAGGAATTGTACGGGTTAGCCCCAAGCCAGTCCCCTATTAAGTCCATCGCAACAACTAGTAGCATGATCTTGCTTTAAAAATATTGTGATTAGCACTGTACTACCTAACAATGTTATTGTTCGCATAATTTATTTTGGGTACTAGGTAACCAATATCCTGTGAATCTACCTCGAAGTGATGACATTTTTTCTAGGTGATTTATTATTATTTGAGGTGAGGAAATAGGTAATCAAGTGGTAGGTAATGCTTTGTATGAAATAGGTACGGTCCAATTAACTTAGACTTTGTGGTGGTGAATAGAACATAGAAGTAGTAGACTGGAGGGGACGTACTTCCAGTCTGGGAGCCATATCAGCGCCCTTCTCCTCTGACGGACCTCCAAGTGCAATATTTTACTACCCGAAAATATCTCTTGAATTGTTATAAATTACTATATAAAATGTTGCAAGGAGGGACGATAATCTCGAGTTTAACCTAAGTCAGATGATTAATTTAAAGAGTTAGTTCCGCTTGTGATAATAATACAATAAATTGTTTATGTATCTTACTGTAGAATTCGTTGTGCCTAGCAAGTCGAATACAGGTGGCGAGAACTTTTATTTGAGCACTTCAAAATCTCAGGCCGTCAAAAGAGCGCTCTCTTGCCTGATGATGTCCGTACATCGCCACCTGTACTTGACTTGCTAGGTACAGATTCTTTAGTAAGGTCTGTAAACAGATGATTAATTATTGTTTGAAATGGAGGACGCCACTAGTGGGCTCCATGCCCTATGGCTTGACCCATCAGCACAGTTGACCCTCATGGCTCCTCACTCAAGTGCTCAAGTAAACCTTTTCCTGAATAAAATTGTTACAACTTTTGGGTTGTTCTTGTAGGAAGGTAGGTTCCTTGTGTTATCCAAATTGTTTTTCCTTTCTGGTAAATTATTCTTGCGTGCAGATTTTCATTTGGGATTCGTTGAAATGTAGTATCTTCATTTCTCAAGTGTGGTCGAACAATTTGGCTTCCCTAATTTGGAATTGATATCTAATTCACGAGTTTCATGGTGATAAAGTCAGTATTTTGGTCGGCGATTATCTTATCTGTGCAGCTGCGTTGTCAGGTTGCTCGTATAGGAACATTGGGGAACTTGCATGGTTATTTTTTATTTTGCAATTTGAAAGATCTTAGTGAGGGCTTTCCAAAAAGGCGCTATATGAGGGGGACGATTGAAACTTAGCAAAAATGGGTTTTGTAATTTTAACTGACGTCACTGACCCCCAGCTCCCATCTTTAGCGGAATCTAAATGACCAGCCGTAATTTCAAGCAGAAAATTGGCACTTAATGGTTCAAGGGCACTGTATCAGATGTTGAGGTTCAAAATGCAACACTCCTACCCATGCAAGTTCCCCATTATTTTATTACTTGATCGATTTAATTACTGATAAGTCATCATATATATCATATATCATCATTATATCATTAAGTATAAAATATTCCACATCATTTCTTGAAATGTTGGAAAACAAATCCGATCTCTCATGGGGAAAGACATGGGACCATCCTTATGTTGTTAATCTATCTGTAGTTTTTGCGAATAGTTAATTTTATTTGCTTTTATGGCAATCATTAAACACCAGATGCACATTGATGGTATTCTATGAGAGTAACCTCGTAGGAATTTCGTAATTACTGCTTGAATTTCTTAGTATGCTGGAGCTTAATTCTAATGGTAACGTTACCTAGGATCATCTGATTAGTTAGTTGATTGTAATATAAAACTAATGTAGTTTGGAACAGACAATTATTTATCCATTTACATGAAGTAATTCCTGTCTGAAGTGCAAGAGAATTCCATGAAGCATTTTTCTGTTATAATCTCAAGTACGACCTACAAATTCAAACCCGTTTCTAGAGCTAATGAAGAGGCTGTGATGAGAATGTTATTGTTATACTTTTTTGGAAGCATTGTGCGCATTCGTTTTTAATCATTCTAGTCTAAGCTTTTAATGTTCTTCTGAGATATATGTTGGATTGACTATACCCTGCACGCCATACAAGAAGTAACAGTTCCCAAGCATAGGGGGCCAGTAAAATAGCGGCGAGTTATGTTACTAAAAAAAACTACACATAAGTATCTAGTAATACTACACTAATGCCGAGAACTAAGTGTCCATGCTGGGGTATATAGTACCTATATACTTGAATGAGGGTGAAACGCCATGAGACGGCAACGCTGTGTGGCCTAAGGGTTGCAGTCCCACCTCGTCGAAGAGTTTGAAGAATGGGATAGAGGGGGTGTGACATGGAGGGGGAAGAATACTCTTGGGGGCACGATCATGTCAGCCAATGCGATGTCTATCTAGTTTGATGTTTGAGCATTTATGTATGCTCACGATGGGTTTGGCTTATTGCTTACATATTGGAAGTTACCCCCCTCCACCTCAATTGAGAGCTCTGCCTCTTAGGAATTACTTGCTTCAAAAACTCCCATTGGCTGAAGGTGATATGCCCACTTATTCACTATTTTAAACTCTTTGCAGTGAGTTGGGTTGACTAGTTACCCCGGTTAAGTTAGTTTGTGCTGAGATATTATTTTTATACTTTTGTTGAGCTTACATCATGCATATCGCTTTCTCCGACTGAGTGCTGCAGAAGCTAATAAATACTGTTGACTGTTGTAATAATTATCACTTGACTCACAATCATGTTTGTAATTATTTCACACACACCTCAAGTACCTACCTATAATCCACTGGCTCAGAACTAACAATAAGTAGAATGATGTGATGATGAGTGAGATGTAATGATGTACCTAACCAAACCACCTATCATTAGGGTTAACGTGAACCTAGAAGAAGACAGACTGGGTCACACACCCCCTTCCCCTGTGCATCCCAAATGTTTTAAGGGTGGGGGTGGGGTCGACGACGATGATAGAAAGGTGTGGTTTGCCTTCTCAAGAATGAGATGATGGTGGAGGGCAGTGACTCTCAAAGCTGCGGTAGGTACTCGAAAGTATGATTGAAAGAAGGCCACGCCCATCTACCCCACACACTTTCAGATTCCGGCCCCATTTTTATTCAGTTGATACCCAGTCGATCTTATTCTAGGCCCATGGGTGAGCTGCCTCAACTGTTCAAGGATTAAATGGTCACAGAGGGATCAGTTTTGGCGCAGTTAGGCGCGCAGGACCGCTTGGAGCAGAATAGCGTGTATAGGTTAGGTATTCTGAGGAGGTGAAGGTAGCTAGCTACTCTTCTCTTCAGAACCCTATGCGTTCATGGATAAAGAAACTTCAATTGATTGTAAAACTTATAGAATAACTTTATTAGGCTGATTTGGAGTTTCTCTTCAAATTTGGTTTGAAAACGATTAGTAAATAGATTCATACTTATGCCCACAAATAAATTTGAATAGACACAGAATCACTCTCATATTAAACAATAAAGTTGGTAAAAGTAATCTATGCCGCAAGTTCACTGATGAATGAATATTCAATGGCAAAATAATCCATCCTGCTATCATTATCTAATCGTCCTTTTGGTGATCCCCTAAGATGCAATTAGGTTAGGTACCTTGCTAGTTTTAGGTAAATCGAGATGGAAGAGTAGGCATAGGGACACAGTCCTACTATCCTTATTAATTTAAACCCATGTATTATCTACTAAACTAACATTTCATGACTATCGTGTGTTAAATGATTCGGTTGGGATGTCATCCAGTGATCCCTATGCAAGATCGTGAAGGTATGTAGAAGATAGCTATAAATAAAGATAAGTAGGTACTAATATTTCCACCTAACAGAGATTTTCTCATAAGGTCAAAAGTAATTTGTACCTCCTTAATTTTCTCTTCAAAAAGAATATGAATGACAAACGATAATCAATGAGTAAAGAAGATATGAAAATAATAATAGAAGTATGGTTATTATTTTAATATTAGATAGGTAATTATCAATCTGAATAAAACGAACTTTAAATTTGGATTAAGCGTGGTATCGAATTAATTACAGTCGATAAAATTAAATGTTGATAACTTTTATATCAAATAAATTGAATTCATTATTGGAGAAGAAACTTTGATTGGTGGGACTTAAACCCAGTTTTCAAGTAATGTAAATGTAAATAAACATTGAATTTTAAAATAATATAATATGTCCTCTTGAAAGTAAATTAACAAATTAATTTGATTATCAAAAGTGTTTCCGCCTACTGGAAGAGTGGTGAGGGCTGCGGTCGCGTCTAGGATTGTCGTGGTGAGAGCGGTGGTGCCCTTCGTTTCTCCCTCTGCGATGTTGGTTGCCACGGTGACCACCATGATATTGGTCACCATGTTGGCTAGGTTCCCGTTTTCTTTGGTTACGGTTGTCTCTACCCCAATCTCTGTCATCTCTACCATCAAATTGGTAGGGAGCAACGAATGGCCCTGAAGAGTAGAGAGGGTCGAACCCAGATCCCAGAAAATCAGGGATTGCATCCATCTCCTTTTGGGATGGACTTTCCACCTTTTTCTGACGGCTGGAAGGCATCATCGGATCTTTGGGTCGAGATCGAGTTTTCAGTTTGTCCCGAAGATCGCCCTCATCATTATTGCGACCGCCTTTTCTGTGGTTACGAGGCTCCAAAGAGCTTAGGCGGCCATGTTTTGACAAGGGATGAATAAGAGGTCTCTGAACCATGGACGCCATGTTATGTGATAAGCCCATTGGTGGGCCCATACCTGGTTGCCCCATGTTATGGGGTAAGGCCATACCCCGAGGTGCGACTTTCAGCCTATTCCCAAACAAGCTGATTCCTTCCAACAAATTTATGACATATGGCACTGAACACTGGTGTTTAAATCGTACAAACCCGAATGGTTTTTGCTTAGGAATGTTCACATTTTCGACTGGTCCGGCCTGAAACAAAACAATTACGTACAAAACTTACATCCTTGGATTTTTAATTACGAGTACTAGTATTGATCATTTCAGACCAGCTTAACTAAAAGTCGAATGATAACCCTATCGCTAATTCAATTTACCTGTTAGTTACCAATTAAACATGATTTTACCATGGTAAGAACTTGAAAAGTTACAAAACAATGCTTTGCACAGATAAAATGGATATTTGAGTTACTGCCGTCCTTGGGAATGGGCACCGAGTAATATACCTAAATTAACAGAGATGAAACCTATGGCGGAGGGTTTGATCGGCCTGGTGTTGAGCAATTGAAATAGCCGCGGCCGGGCCGAAAAAGTTAGGGTACAAGCCTGGAACCTGGATTTGAACCTCGATGCTCAGAACTCCAAGAGGACACCTCATAAAATCTGCTTCGCTAACTACTCAGCCATCCTATCATTTGCGCCATTGGCTGAATATTTGAATAATTTTGGAGCTGCGACGCTTCAAGTACTCACATGGTACACATCGTTTGGCTTACAATCTCTTCTTTTGTTATCCACGATGAACTTCTTTCTCAGTACAAGACTTCGCTATCGTCGAACTCTGACCTCGCCCCGAAGAAGGGTCCATCGGTCTATGTTTTTGAACTAGCCACAACTATGTAGCTTGCTAAATTAAGATTGCCTACTAGTAGAAGTCAGCTGAAGCGTAATAAATGTCATAGGCCCTGCTTCTAGACTCTAACTTTCTATTCGCTAACACAAATTTGCATACCGAAAATGAACCAGGTATCCCTTTGAATGAACCATTGTACGAGGGTACAATGAAAAGTTAATATAATTTTGGAGAGTGTCATATTCTTAAGAGTTGGTAGGAGAAATAGAGCAAGTTTTCATGCCAACGTTTCGGTACCTATACGTAGTATTCATTAGCCTACCTACCTCATATCCTCAGGACTATTCACAACAGGAAAAGCCAGTGGTACCTCTAACACATATTAAGTAGGTATCTAAGAAAGCACCATCGTTTCTCTGTAAAAAATCAAAAAGGGCACCTACAACATAGGTACCTTGGACCTTGCCTTGGAATAATTTTCGTGTTTATAAAGATACGTCAGTCCATCAGTAGGTACAATTTCATCACTTTTTCTCGATGTTAAGTAAGTTGTTATACACCTGAGGATGGTATACAAATCCGAAATGTTTGCGTGAAAAGCTTTATTTCCCCCGACTCTCAAGAACATCACTTCGTCTTCGCGGTAAAAAACTTCAATAGGTACTTTATGTACAATGTAACACAACACAATAGAGGATACTCCACTTTGGAATAGGTAGGTAATCATTAATTTTACAAACTACGTCGTTTTGATATACTTTACCTGTAGAAACAGTTCATACAACAGCTCTTCTGTGACTTTATCACTTAAATTACCAACGTAAACTGTGTTCTGGTCTTGAGACATAGTACGACATTAGATAACTAGCCAATCGTCCAACACTCAAGTAACGCTACTCAGAGCTTACCAACCAGACGACGTTTCGAAGCTAAAATATAAATTGGGTTCAAACGATTATTATTATAGCTTTTAAATTAGGCATTTAGAGAAAAAGTGTTGGAATAAAAACAACTAAACGATTGCAGCGAACAAAAACCAATAACCAAAATGTCTGATCGATATAACCTGATTA
The DNA here is from genome assembly GCA_030264115.1 of Lygus lineolaris. NCBI lineage: Eukaryota > Metazoa > Arthropoda > Insecta > Hemiptera > Miridae > Lygus > Lygus lineolaris. Next base: position 20,854,579 of record JAEMON010000009.1, on the reverse strand, counting down.
TTGTATAACCAGTTTAAAATGGTTGGTTAGTATTCCATTTGTAAGGAATTACATTTCTTGCACGCTCTCTTTTGAGGATTTTTCGTAACTTGTAACTCATTTGCTATTTCAAAATCGTGTTATAAAAAAAGCTACCTAGTGAAAACTATGATGCACTAAAAAATTATCTAAAGTATTTTGTTTCATTTACTTATTATTATTTGTTTATTAGTTGATGAATAAAATTACATAAATCTTCTTATTCGTGCATAGAGAAGGTATAGCTGCTTTCCTGTTCCCGCGCTTTGATGGTGGGACGTCAGTACGTCACGAAAATATTTACGTTTACATTCTATTTTCCATTCTCATCCGAATCCGAATCAAATCCGAAATCCAAACCAAAACTCTGTGTCCGCCACAGAACAGGATACTGTCCGCCGCCGCCGTCCCTGTCGGATTCCTACTTGGATTAGTTACTATAACTCATTTCGACAAATTCAGTCTCCTTTTATTCAATGTGCTAATTTATTGTGAAGGGAATTTATTCCGAACGTTGCATGAGGGCACGATCATCGATATTCCAACGTAAACGTATCGTATCAGTCACAGCCACTCGTCCGGGTGAGTACATAAGTAGTAGCTGCCTACTAATTCTCTGCATTCATCCGAATAGGTACCTAAATAAGTACTTTGTTTATTAGATCAGGTAATTACGTATAGCAAAGAGTTCAGAAGGGAGAGGGAAGAGGGATATAATTTACGTACCCTCACTTCGATTGAAGTACCTAGGTAGGTCAATTTTCAATAGGCATTTAGCTCTAGATTGTTCAATTATACGACTGAGGACGGCGTTTAAAAAAAGGCCATGAACTCTGGAAAGGATCAATTTGTATGTAGTTATTCGGCTCACACAACACATACAAATAATATTGAAGTGAAAATGTCACCATGACACTTGCTGAGAATAACTCATAATTTGTATGTAGCTTGAAGGAGTTAGCCACCTACGTTATATATCTCTTAAAGTCAGCTTTTCAATGTTACAGTCTCATTTTCCGGTTTGCCGCTACCATTACCATGACTGAGTGTGATGATGCATTCGATCGCTTGCTCAGTTCCACGAATGTTGTCGGGGAACCTGCCACAATTGCCATTGTCGGGAAGAACACTCTGGACTCAGATAGTGAGGATGAAATCGCTCGGCCTGTGAATTCAAGAAAGGCTGTGTTCAATGATTCCAGCGACGAAGATGGTGCACCTTTGATTTTCAATAATGGATTATTGGATTCCAGCCATAATGACGACAAGGAGAAAGAATCAGGGGGTATCCCCAACACCAGTCAATCGGTCGACGAAGATATCGGGATCAGAAAGAAACCGACAAGGCGAATCAGGAAGTTGATGGATGATTCTGACGATGAATCTGCGGCACCTGATTTGTCTCAGGGCTCGGTCAGCCCACAACCAGATCCTCCTTCATCCAGAATCCCACGTTCTGGATCTGGTGACGACAACTCTGATTCTGATTCATCTGTCAAATCCAATAGGTCTTCTAGAAGTAGCAAGGTATGTGATTTACAACAACTATCAACTATTTCATTCTTGTATACCAGATATCAGTAAAGAACTACCGGGGGATCTCCTCATTTGTATGGTGGACTGTTTTTAGTTCAACATTTTTCATTTCAATTTCGAATTCTCTGGGCAGTCTTCACGTTCAACTGAACGTGAGCATTTGTCTACTATATTTTTGTATTCCTTACCTTCTTCAACGCACCTACTCAACTCGGTAATTGTTCAACATCTCTTTCAGTCTAGACGAAGTACATGTGATTCCTCCAGCGGAGAAGAAAGTGAAGGAGATATATCCATAGAAGCCATAAAATCTAAGATCATCAATAAACACGTTCCTCATAAGTCTTCCAAACTACTAGATGTAAGTACATAAATGTGAGACTTACCTAAGAGTAACTGCGTACTTTTTTCTGCCTGCGGCACATTTTTTTCAAAAATTACATAACCGCAGGCAGAAAAATGACCGAATTTTGGTATTCGGTCTAGGTTGTACTGTTGTCCTTATTGCTATAATTGCTAATGTTCCAAGTACAACTTTTATAAAATATTAAGGATAGCTATTGGTGTGTACAGTAGAACCACTCACTATCCAACCTGGGGATATCCGATCTTTCTCCTTTTCTTTCTCGATCAAAAACCAGCTTGGTTGGAGAGTAGAGAAACCCTAGTTTCCTAGGCTCTCCTATGGACAATTACTATGTTTAAAACATGTTGAAAAAGTATTACCGACTTTTTAAACATAAATTTATCCACACTTGTGGATTTCTGCTAATTTTTTATTTTTTCATTGAAGATCTAGGCACTCATGATCTGAGTTTTTATTCATTTTATTTGTTCCTCGGATCATCCAACCTTTCCTTGTAACCTACTGGCCATGTCGTTGTCCATATGAGGTTCTACTACAGGTTGACTAATACCACCATCACTAATTTTCAATAAGATCTCGCTTTTTTACCTTGGTGGAATTGAAGCTCTTGAGCCCAGACTCCAGAAATTATATTCCAGAGAGGCCTACCCAAAAAGATTAAACAAAAATGATTACTTAGGTACTTTTCATTTTGTTGAATATTGTGATGATAAAAAGATAGGTATTATTATTGGATATTATTGTGTTATTTTGTTCTTTCGTCATAGAGCGATTGCCAGGATCCAGAGAAGAATGGAAAATCCAAGCCCAAAAAAGAGAAGGTCAGTGTTTTGCGTACAGCCTTCGTAAGAAGTAAATAGGTACCTAAGTAAAGTATCTATCTCGACTAGGTATTGAATTGATATAATTGATGGATTTCAGTTGGCAATAATAAATTATTGTTTCTGTTGTAATAGCTGGAACTGTTTTATACTCTGTGTTGAAAATTCTAGGCTCCTTCGAGGAAAGCTAAAGAAGCGGCCCTTGCTGAAATACATAGCGAAACGCAGAGGATGATTCGTGAGCGACAGATATCCCTGCCCTACCACAAACCAAAACAACGGAGTTTGGCCGACTTTTTGAATCGAAGGAAACTTGCTCCTACGGTTCGACTGAAGACTACGTCTGATGAACTAGCTAAAGTTTGGTGAGTGGACTGGGGCTGGTACCGAGGTTATTCATTTATTCAAACATATTTTTAAAATAAATCGATGA
>JAEMON010000009.1:20608355-20619712 GCA_030264115.1 Lygus lineolaris | reverse complement strand
AAAGATTGTCGAAAGCAGATTTGAAATTGATCACAATTTTTGATTGATTGATTAGAATGATTTCTTATTAGTCCTAAGTAGTTATGAGGTTATAGTAGGTAAGAGTTGCAATAAAATCTTTGATAGTCGAGATATAGGCATATCTGAGGACAATTTGGTCAGTATCCGGTCCCCCCTTAAGTTCGCCAGATATTGTCGATAAATGGAACAACGGCAGACCGCATCTGCCTGACTAAGATTGGCACCGGTGCCTGTCAAATGGTCGGCCAATCAGATATGCCGAACTAGGCACCATTGATATCGATGGGTGAAGGTTCCAAGAACTGTCGTAGTATATACGTGAAATTTGCCCTTATGCCCACCTCAAATCGCATCACTATGGAACTCATTGAGACCAATCTGATGACCACCATCAAGAGCAGTTCCTGCAATATGATTGTTTGAAGAACCGTATAGGGCTGTGGCTCGTTTAGTTATGTGATTTGTTGTGCAGTCATGAACTAGTTCGAACTGCCCACAAGTATCGAGTAAATAATCAGAGAACGCCCAACTAAATTGTACTCAATCTCCGACAAGCAACAACATTTACGAGACGGTGAGACCACTTACCAAATTACCATTGACGCTATCTATGTCATACTTATTATTTTTTTAAGTAATAAAGAAATAATCTAACATCTACCTCTTTCCATTACGTTTTTGTTGTGAAGCCATTCTCGAAAAGTCAGTTTCCCTGATTCCTTGACAATATAGTCGTTAGACTTCGCTGTTTCCTTCTTGCTGACAGGTGGAGGTATGCTTGATCTACTGAACTCCTGTAATATTTCATCATACCAGTGCAATAATTTATGGTAAGGTTCTTACCAGGACAATTAATTAGTTGGGTTGAGACACAATAATTTAAATAAAACAACTATGGATCAGAGCTTGTTACAATTTATTCGGGATTCCAGCTAAGAAAGACGTCCGACTGACCCATCTACCTTGTCTGTCTAAGCCTAAGCTCTAATCACTTCCTTTGCTACGTTGTGCTTCCTCCAAGTTATTTATTTTCTTCCTTATGTGGTCCCTTCAGGTCTCACTTCGTGGGATTACTTAGGATTTGACATAGATGGGCTTTCTGAACACGATAAGTAGTTTTCTTCCTATGATACTTCTCGTTTGCGACACCTGAGACGTCATTGCACTCGCCTGGCCTTTCCTCTCCTTCGGACACCCCTGCCCTGTGTTAAACTTTGAAAAGTCATAGAAAGAAAACTACTTATCGTTTAGGATAGTGCGATTACCGTCGAAATTCTCAGTATAGAATCCTATACTTTCATTAAATTCATGCTCGATTCCAAAGGTTCATTATTGAAAATAATAAACCAAAATAAAAACAAAATTATATTTTTCTGAACCATGGATATTCTCCATCACATTCCGTCCCTTATACGTATAGTGGTGTTCCTCTTCTAAAAAAGTAAAAAAGTAGTAACAGGTTTGAGACCCACTTCCCCCACTTTTGGAAGGCCCTGCTTCTCAGCTCACCCCGGCCTTATCAGGAATTTCCGTGTACCGGAAATTGAATTTGATCTTCATTTAGTCGTTTAAACTCAATACCCTCTTAGGTATTATGATGATGCGACTTGATCATCTGCTCTCCTTCAACATCCAGGTTCTTATACCATGCTCCTGCTATTGGTTATGTTGATCTGTATACAGTACTATAGTACTCTCTTCCACAGTTCCTCATCCCAGTGTGAAAGTACTTTTTCGCTACCCAACAGCATTACATCGTCCTCAAAGGTACTATATTCAGCACTCAACAATATATCCTCTCGATGTTGCTGGACGACAATGGACCGTTCAACCTGAAGTCTTTAATAGTCAGAAGGCCGACTAATCGGTAACAAGTACCTGCTTAACTTTATTCCCTAGGTGAGCAAACGAACTTATCATCATGAGCAAATGAGCTTTATCATTACCTTATTGCGGAGGTCGTGAGGATTCTCTGTGACTTTTTTTATTAGATCATTCGCAGCTACTATCAACCTTCTCTCATTAATCCGATCGACAACGCTGCCTAATTCCACCAATTTAATTTCTTTTTCCCGCTTAATCTCTCGATCCTTTCTCGCCTTCCACTCTTCGAACGGGATTCTCTTCTTCAAGCGCTGCAGAACGATGATGTGCAAAATTTGTGTAGGTAATTGAGCAGTAGGTTAGTAGATATTGCCTAGCCCTAAATATGAGAATGATACATTTTTTAATATGTTTACTTCATAACTTTAGTATTTCATACTGGCGTGAGATCATAATTTATGGCTAGAAAGAATGAAAATGTTGTAGTATCCTGATGCAGGAATGACTTACCAATTGGTGCTTCCTCATTTTCGAAACTTTCAAAATCTGAGGACTAAAAAATTTATGACTTCAATTTTCGATAAAATTAGTCAAAATGAAGGCAATTGAAATTCAGCTCCAAAATCGAATTTGTTCAAATTTGAAATGAATTATTGTTATCAACGTGTTTGGTATATCAACTGTACCGTTTTCTTGGATACAATTTGGGTAAATTTTATTTTGTAGTAATGTTATTGGAGTGGAATCCACTGTTTTAGAATTTCTTCTTTTTTTAAGACGACCTATTTTGCTCGAAAACTTAGGAAAGGTTTGTTTAAATAGTTTTTGGAACTCTAGGTACGTAACAGTATTTTGTCACTTACAAGGTAAGGTATGTCACCATCATGTAACCAGCCGGTTAACCGTGGGATTCACGGATTCACATTTCATCATCCTAGGAAGAACATGTTTATTAAGAGCAAAAACAAAATGCACTGGCAAAACAAAAGCTTTTCGATATTAGAAAAGGAGGTGGATTAAAGAGTCATTTGTTCGTATTTGCCGGAGAGATTTTCCTTCTTTGGTGTGAAAAGCAACGTAAGTGTTTGCATTCAAACTTAAGTACATGCGTATCTTCCAGGATTTCATTCACACGATTGAACCTAGTACCTAGTCCTCTTGCTGCTCCGACTTAGAGATGTCTTTCTCTTTTAAATTCTTTACAGGTTAGTCCAAACTTTAACTTTTCAAAATACCTTTATGATCGAGGTACCTTTAGGTCAGGAGTGATCGTATCAAAATGACGTAGTTCGAACTGAACGGATTGCCGAAATATACCCGTTCACCAGTTCATGCAGTAGGTGTGACTACCTAATGAGAGCAATTCCAAAGAACTATTTAACTTTCAACCAGTTGTTGGCAAATTAATATAATTTTTACCCAACTTCAGGATTAATTTGCTTACAAGAATTATAGTCTTATTTCAATAACTTCCCTTCCTTCGAAAATTCGCCAAAAGAAGATAGGTAGTTTGTACCTGTGCTTGTTTCTTTTTGAGAAAGAGCTTTAGATACGTGAAGAAATGAAGGTGCCACTTTTTGTCTTACTCAGTACGAGTAGAGAGACAATTGTAACGTAGTGAACGCGTTGGAAAGATCCTGTCTTGTACATCTCTATGGGTACTTTATGATCCCAAGACTCTGTCGTTTATTCTCACTACATCAGTTAACTACTTATTACTCTCTCCAGTGTGCCGTGTTACAACACATTTCGGCCGCTTTTTATTGCGCTATTGCGCATCGTACAGCTCATTTCATTGAGCATTTTTTTAGGCTACACCTGAGCAAAGAACTCCTGATTTTCGCTTCAAGTTTTTAGGCTACACCTGAACAAAGAAATCGGTAGGTGACTAAGAAAATTCCATATTTTTAACTCCAACAATGCGTCAACTGGGAAGCCAATGTTTTTGTTACGAAATTATAAAAATAAGTGTTTCAACGATCCTTTCCATGAACGATCTTTTCAATTAAATCTGACCGGCTCAACTCACAAAAATTATCATGAAAGCCCCTCGTTATAGTATGAATAAATTTAATCACATTAATATGAACAGGAAAGGGGTTAGATTTAACGCTCATCCAGCCAATGTAATTTTCTCTCAACCTTAATCATGAAGTATCACCAGCGGGCTGAATACTAAATTTCATGACTCTAGGATGAACAGGAATGAAGTTCGCCTTATCTCTCACCCAGCTGATCTGAATCACCTCTCAAAGATTATCAATGCTCCGGATCCACCAGAAAAATTCAGGTTCTGAATACCACAGTCACAGTTGATGAACCTCTGCCGTAAAAAATAACTCATAAATAACAAAAATATCATTTTGCGTTACGACACGTTACATAAAGATATTGAACGTCATATTTCATTTGACTTTTGAATAGGAAATCGATTCGCGTCGCTCTACGGCTGAACGAATTTAATCAGGTGGCATTTTCACGACTCTCAAACAAGATTGGTGATCCGACACAATCAAATATTCAAATCGGTCGTCTATGTAAATATTTTACATTTCTTTCAAAACAAAAGAGGCCTTCCAAATAATGTACACCTCCGACATTTATCTCAAGACAATGCTTGTGTACAGCAAAGCGCGCATACTAATCGAATGTGGCTCACGTAATCGGGACGAGGTGACCCTGAGGATTCCAGAAGCTCTGCAGTCTGTGCCTCACCAGTCCTTCGAACGGATTTCAGGCTGAATTGAAGATGTACTTCAAGTTTTTTGGGTTATTCGCCGTTTTGACGGTCGTCGTGGGTCAGAACGCGGTGATTCAGCTGAAAGGTTCAGTGACCAAGACGAAGTTCAGACTACCGACAATCCCAAGCAAGGACGCTCAGGTCAGGGCGACGTACACCATTGTGGCACCCGAAGACAAGCGTGTGCTGCTCCGCTGCGAAAATGAAGGAGAGGTTGGTATTTTTCCGAATAATTTATTGTTGAAGAAAAAGTTATGTAGACTGTAATATTGACATATTAAATTCGAGAAACTCCAGATGATGAAACTCCAGATGAAACTCCAAATTATTAGCAAAAGTTAGTCTAGTCTATACTTAATGAAAATGTGATTTGCAGGAATAGTACAGGATCCACCAAGATAAAAGCTGAAAGACGCTTTTAGTACGTAATCGAAATAAATGAAAATTTTCAATCATCAAAAAAAAATTTGATTCTCAAATCCAACCGATACGCCAATTGTCTAGTGATTTTGGTAGATTCGAAATTATATTGCAAACTTCATGATTTTCTTTTTAAATTCAAATGAAATAATTCAGATTTCTATAGGTTATTCGATTGGTTTATTATTTTAAATAATTAGCCTTTGGAATCGAGAACAAAGACATTTTTTTTACCTCCCCTCTAATTTGGCAGAATCCAAAGCCGGGGACGGCGGAAGGTCGGAATTTCACTTTTTCATTGATATGATTTTTGGAGTCTACGTAGGTACCCTTGAAACGGAAAACATCAAATTTTGATAGGAGAATATTTTTCCCGTCGAATTCCAATAGCGTCGAACGCGACCTCGCGGAGCACTTTAGGACCGACCGTTCGTTCCCTGTAAGGATCAAAAGAAAGAACGTCTACCAAGTTGGGTAGGCAGTATAGCCTCCTCACTATTGTACACATGGACATAAATATAGAATCAGTTAACAATCGTGTCGAAATTACAAGGTAAATAGTTGTCAGCCCTCAACTACACACCGAATTTGAGCGAAGTCGGTCTATTGGTAACTGAGAATTCGTAGTTTCAGGAAATTCACGTTTGCGCATGCGCACACGTTACTAGTAGTCCGACGGCAATGAAATTCGTAGGACACCCTCTAGGGCCTAACTCGGGTAATCCCTGAAAATTCAGGGCCCCAACTATCCTTCAAATTTGAGCGAGATAGGTAGGTCAAAGGAACTGAGATACCGGGCATTCAGGAAATTCACGTTTGCGCATGCACTTACGCTACTTATAGTTCGATGGTGATGAAATTCATAGGGCACCATCATTGGGCTAACCCGCGCAACCCCTGAAAATTGCATCGAATTCGGACATAAAACTTTGAAAAATCACCAAAAATCATGGTCACTGTATTGGTGCGCTGGCGTTGGTCACGCATTAGTCTTAGGTCTTCAACTTGTCTCTTATACGAAAACAACTTTGGGCGGTTCTAAATGGTCAAAAACGTGATTTTTCTATATTTTTGGAGGTAACAAGCCATTTATTAACATTTATTATAATTATTGAGCGTAACTTCGTTCTGTTCGGATCGGCCCAACTGTGAGCCTTCGCGCTTGCGCGTAAACTCTAACGATACTCACTGAATACCATACACACTAAAGAACATTTTCGTAGGAAATATAAAATATCTTATTCAGACTACAACCTACGTCCCCGCTCATTTCCTTGAGGGTACACAAACATCATGTTCCTGTGCCCAGGCCAATCTCCGCCCCTGCCCTTCTCTTTCACGATACTTGTAACTGAAATATAGAAATTAATTTAATTTGGCATTTTAAGATCACGAAGTGAAAAAATCGTTGTATATTTTTACTTCAATTAAACTTGAATAAAATTGGTACTACTCATGAAATTGGTTAGTACATTTCACTGTGAGTGACTTTGTTCGTATGTAAAGATTAGTGAAGGTGATGAAATACAATTATTTGATAATAGACATACTTCCGAGCGGTAGAAGTAGGTCCATGTCATGCCTTGGTTTCCAATGGCATATTCTGGTTACTCAACGTCTTTCACAATTTCTGTCCAAAAGCTAGTTGAATGCACGGAAGGTACGCTTCAGGTGATCAACGGTCTACCCAAAGGTTTCTCATGCAAAAGAAACCTAAATACTTTACAGACGAGAGTGACGCTCTCCATTGTCAACTTTAATCAGGTAAATTACAATTTTATAGATATGTACAAATATATTAATTATGAATATGTAGGTAGTTTATGTATTTGGGTACTTTGTGTTATTGAATTACTTAACCAAATAAGCACGAAAATCGGAAAAACGACGTCTTAAAATCGAAGTTATACGGTACTTCTGAGAGCAGAAACAAATTTCATTACCTACTATTTATCTATAATTTTTTTCTAAGAAAGGCTGTGTTGTCTCTTTATACTAGTCATTAAGAACTTGAATCCAAAAAGTGCGATAAATATTATATTAATCAGATACTCACGTAGAGAATTGATTCCGACTGATCTGAACTCTAAACCACAAAAAAATTAGCTTGCTGAAAAACCAAATATTTTGCTGAGGTGTCTTCTTCAATATTGCGATGATCACTGTTTCTAGTTCTTCTGCACTACTAAACACAAGAAATGCAGGACTATTGTTCCTCGATAACTTCTGTTCTCAATGTAGGACTCTTTGCTCTGTAGATCAGTGACAAAACTACTTGTGAGGCGTATTCTATAGCTGGAATATCGGCTGCAGCTGCTTCTGGCGAAGAAGAAGACGAAGAAACATCAACTAAATCAAAAGGATCTCGTCGGACGTCGTGTGATTGTGGATGGGCTAATAAGGTAGGTACGTATACTTAGTTCGATGAAATGAATAACGAACTCTCTCCCGTAATTAGGTACTCACTATCTCGAATCTGATGAGATTCCACCCAAACAGAAATCCATGGAAATATCTTGCATTTTCAACATTCCGTTTTCGAAAGTGGTTGGTATAAATGTGCGGAATGAATACTGGAGCATATGCGTTAGTTGAAATTAAACCTCTGGGTTGTCCCCTAACATTACTGTAAGCTAGTTGGAACGCCAGAGCAAAGTCGTGAACTGAGAAGATCTTGAATTGTCAACTTTTCGTTCCCGAAACTGCGGTTGGTTACCCTCGTAAAATAATGGAGGAGAATGAATCAGATTGGAGCATACCCATCCATTGAACGAAATCCTCTGGGTAAAGCAAGTTCCCCTACACGTGCTAATTGGAACACCTGCTGAGAGCCGAGTCTTGATATTCCATTGGCTCCTCTTCTCCTCGGAGAAGGAAAACATGCTCTCCCACTGGTTCCTTCTTTTGCAAATCTGGTCGGCGGTTAATTTACACTGGGAATGGAAGCTAATTGGCTTTGTTTTTTGTGTCAAGAAACGACATCTGCAGTGTAGACACATCTCGAGGCACAGTACAATGTACAGTGAATAACATCAAGTACATAGTTGCGTCAAAAGTCGATCCTTTGCCCTCCTTGAGCTACTGGAAAATAAATTGGGCATCTCACCTCGATGAGCCTGACGAAGTGAGATAATAATACGAGAACAACAGTACAACCGTTCGAATCCCCGATGCGAGACCTAGTACGGCAAGTATCCGCGTTTGAAAGACACAACCGAAAAGGAAGGCTTTCTTCGGAAGAAGTTTCTTTCGTAGTATCTTTCAATTCGTGGTCCTGCAGCCCTTTACACCTCTAGTAAGGGGCCCTAAATATAGAAATAACTTTTCTTATAAGAAGACGGTACTCAGGTACTTCTGAAAGACCAATTCAGACAAGATAATAAATATAAAATGAATTTAATATTAAATATTTTCAAAATCACAGTACCTCTTTCATTCCAATCTTCTGTATTTTTTTATAATATATATGTTAGTATTTTTTTTATTACTATTTATTTATTTTTATTTTTTTAATCAGAAAAGAATAGTAGGAGGGACAGTAGCGAAGCAGAATGAGTTCGTTTGGATGACTGGACTCGTCCATAAGAGCACGGGTTCGAGATTCTGCGGCGCTGCTATAATCTCGGATGACATCATTCTCACCGCCGCTCATTGCTTGGACAACATGCAACCCAGAGACATTGAAGTAGTGGTCGGAGATTATGACATGAAAGGAAGTTAGTCTCTCATTACTCAAAAGTTTAATAGTACCTATCCAAGTCGTTTTCTCGAAGTACAAAACGTGATTACTCTAAACTCTTTCAAGATGATATTTTGGCACAGTAACCTCAAGAACGATCTTCAGAACCTTTGAAGATCATCATTGTCATACTTGTACTGCAAGCTCAAACCATGTTGGAATTTACTCAACAGTTTCCTTCACTATTTTGATTTCGAAATAAATTGAAACGTTGAGAGGCTATAACATTTTTCATTTAGTTGGACATGGTGACGATTCTCAGTCGTGTTTTTAATGTAAAATATAAATAATTGTTTTGAAAATGAATAAACTAATGTGCCAAAAATTCCGATGAAACACTTGATAAACAATTATGATAGTATCAATCTACTGGTACTAGTATAGGTAAGTTCTCACCGCATCATGTTATCAGGAATTCGTACCAAATCCGAGCAAAAGATTGCAGTTCGAACTCTGGCTCAGCACGAGAGATGGGACACGAAAAAGCTCGTCAATGACATCGCCCTCGTCAAGCTGGCCGATAAAATCAAATACAGCCAAGATGTGGGACCCGTCTGCCTTCCATCTGGTAGATCCAGTCTGGTTGGAAGAACCATCACTGCTATGGGTGAGATTTCACTCCTTTACTAAGATGTGGTTCGGAAAGCAGCTTTCTTCTTTTCTATCTTCTTTTTTTAAATAAATATAGATACTAGGTTCAGGAGGGAGTTTAACAAATCAGGCAACTTGTAGCCGAAAAATACTGACTTTAACAAACATAGGGTTTTTAACCCTGTTTTAGGATCGTTTAATGGAGTGATGAACTAATTTTACGTCGTGGCGTATTCTATCGACTGATTTGCTGCTTGTGTCCTATAGGTTGGGGTTTGACTCAGACACTGTTCGAAAAAGACAGGGGGCTCCTGAGAAAGGTGAGTCTGAACGTAGTGGATATGCAGTCCTGCTCCGCCAGCTACGGCAACACCATCAACACTCGTCAAGTCACTCAGCTCTGCACCTACGGCAGGAACAAGGACACGTGTCAGGTAACGTTGACGTTGCTTCCTACGTGCACATTTTATTGATTTTTTAATCAAAATAGTGGCACACAGAAAGACAGGCCTGAGCAGAACATTTCACAAAAGCCAACCACAGAGTTCCTTATACATCCTGGTCCTTCGTCTTTGCAACCTTGGGCTGTGCCCTCGTTAACTATACCATTGTTACAGGGAGATTCAGGCGGTCCTCTGGTGTGGATGGATCCAGAAACAAATCGCTACACTCAAGTGGCACTGGTCTCCTACGGGAAGAAATGCGGTTCTGCCTCTCCCGCAGTCAACACTGACGTGTCTGCATACATGGATTGGATTCGAACTAACATGCGGAGTGAGTTCACCTATTCACATTCTTAATAATCATTTTTACTTATTTCTTCATAACAGAAATTCTGTTTGGCTGGTGGTAGATAACTTTTGTTTATGTTTTTTTATCGTCCTTGGGAAAGTTTAATTCCCCTGACACTCCAAATCTTATTGTTTCTTCAGGGCTGTCTCCGGGAAAGGCAGTGTGCACCAAGCTGTGAAACGAGTCCACTAATTCCAGTTGACCGATCCGAGACAAGATCAGCATCATGGGAATGAATATACCATCACGTGATTTCACCATTGGTCCATATCATTTACGAATACTTATTTTACTGTCAAAATTATACATCGTGAACCTAGTTTACTTAATTTACCAGCTGCTACCTCCTTCTTGAATAATTAATTATTAGCACCACAGTCATTAAGCTGCAGTCATCAGCTATTAATCCTGATAAACTACCTTGGGCCGATTAGCTGTTCAGTACATGGTTTGGGCAAAGTCCAGCCCCGTAGCCAGGATTTAATTTCGGGGGGTGACCGAATTGCCACACCAGAAAATCCAAAATCACTGTTATTATTGCCATCATAATCATTAGTTAGGTACCTACCTATGTTATTCCTAGTAAAAATAATATAGGGATGTTCGTAAGTACCTATATTTTCTATTTTTATTTTTTTATTGTTGGGTATAAGAAATTCAGGTGACTAAATAATCGCAACTTGAGATAGCAAATCCGAAAACTTACCTGATATACGAAACAACTGAATTTCACGGAAGAAACAAATGTAATGATAACATGCATAAACAAAATTGTCTATGATCAGGGATTCATTGATGTTGGGGAGGGTCTTTGGGGAATGGGGGAAGTCTCTACATCAGGGCTGAATCTGCTTTCTATTTTTGTGGACCAGTTGAAATATATGAATTGAGAAAAATTTCTAAATAATGCCGTTCAATTGCTCAGTGATGTCTACCAAACCGAGTGTGTCTTGTCTATGTGGTAACCCTCAGAATAGATAAGGAATCTTGGAGCAACCAACTCAACGTCGAGAATGACTACTCACAATTCAACATTAGATCCAGAGGAATGATCGAAAATAGACCATATGAACGAATAAGGACCATTTTTTAATAACTCAAATTCCGCAACAAAAGTTATTCATTTAGTAGACCTACAAAATTTTTCAAATTTAGCCGTGACATAAGAACATGGAAATTTGGAATTTGCAATTTCGAGCCCTTCGTGTCACATCAGAGGTATTTTTCACT
>JAEMON010000009.1:20570246-20587188 GCA_030264115.1 Lygus lineolaris | reverse complement strand
TGTTTACCTACTTTATTTTACTACTTAGGTCGAATTTTGAATGGGTGAAGCAACTGAGATACTACTGGGAGAAAAGAATAGACAACTGCGTAGCATGCATGGCTACTGCGAGGCACATCTATGGTTACGAATATCTCGGCGCAACTCCTCGCCTCGTCATCACACCTCTGACAGACAAATGCTATTTGTGCCTCATGGGCGCACTCCAGTTGGATTTAGGTTGGTAACCGATGATCCTTGTTTGAATGAGTCATAAATTTGTAAGATCTAAAACTCAAATTGATCATCGAATCAATTGTGTTCAAATCGAATAATTAAAATCATCAGATAGGTAATCACATGAAGAATGAATGAACAGACAAATGAAAATAAATTTAATGAATGGACAGATAAACATTGGAAATCAGGCGAAAAGCAGCACTCTTTCTACTTACTAGCATATTTTTCTTCTGATTGGGCAGGAGAAGAGCTAGCAACATAGAACGTAATCTATTTTTTAGTAAGTGGATAGATGTTCAAGTGTTGTCAGTTTATTCCATGGAACAATACTTATTACTCTATAACCATTACCGACATTGAAAGTCATTTTGAATCCGAACATAATTGTCTGTCCCATCATAGATATTTTATATGCATAGGAGATTTCTGTAGGGTTAGATATTCCAGTAGATTTAGTTGAATAAGATCATTGTTTTTCTTTAAACTACAATGCTTCACTTTTATCTTAATATCGTAAAATACGAGTACTTATTAAAAGCCCGTATTGTGATTGATGTTGGATTCACCCATTATTTACAAAGGTGGCGCACCGGCAGGACCCGCTGGAACAGGTAAAACAGAAACAACTAAGGATTTGGCCAAATCCTTGGCAGTTATGTGCGTTGTTTTCAACTGCTCAGACGGACTTGATTACAAGGTAAGTTTCAGCTGCTGTTTTTTACATCATGTTGGATAAGTAGGTAAGTATTTGAATGAGTACACAAATCATTCTATTGATATTAATTTCCCTTCATGTTTTGAGGTAAATTCATATTATACGGATAGGAATGGAGATATCACGAAAGACTATAGCTGTAACATGAATACACCAGTAACACTCTCAATTCGCAGATAATGGGCAGATTTTTTTCCGGACTCGCTCAATCGGGGGCCTGGTGCTGCTTTGATGAGTTCAACAGAATCGACATTGAAGTTTTGTCTGTGATAGCCCAACAACTCATCACTATTCGAAACGCCAAAGCGGCAAAAGTCAAAAGGTTAATTATACAAATATTATCAGTAACTATCAATAGCCTCGGGATGGACCTGTGAATTTCCCTAAAACCTACCTTTTGCGTTGTTTTTAGGTCCTAATGAAGAAAATATAAATTTTCGAAATCTCGTTGGTAGAGACGCAGTTTTCCGTTTTGACTGGTCCTGATTATTAAGTTTCATAAATTAGTGGTTTGATTGGCCTACCCCATTTTAGCCTCGAGGCAAACTGTACTACATCGACCAAAAAAACATAAAAGTCATAAAGTCAACAGGAAGCCTACAATTAATCAAACAGATCAGTTTTACAGATTGCAGGATGAAACATAATTTATGCAGAGCTATTTCACAACTGGAAACAGGCATACCGAATTCTCTTGTTCAATGAAACATATTGTCAGGTTTCAACCTGAGGTTTCTAATAACATTTCCTTTGTAACGACAAAAGCCATAATATTGTCATTCTGTTTTATTATGGGAGTTCACGAAAAATGCACTGTAGAATCCCTCCAATATAAACTTCGAGTCGGAGTTTTCTCGTAAAAAATTAGTAGTAAATGGATCTGATCCGAGTAAAATGAAAGCGATACAAAACAAGCGGTTATTTTTGTTTGTTGCATTTTATTCCCATCATAGGTATTGTATCGAGAAATATATTAATCAGTTGACTAAGTAGTGGCCCATCTAAGAACTCTGTGAACTACTATAATAAGGTAGCTCTTAAATTTTCCCTGAAGTTGTATGAAAGTTGTTATGTCAAAGGGTTACCCAGAATTCGTTGTCTATTAAACCATTTTTTATTTATTGAAATTCTGAAAATGAATTATAAGAATAGCTCTTAAAGGTGTAATTAAATTTTCAGATTCATGTTTGAAGGTCGGGAAATTAAACTAGTGCCGTCGTGCGCCGCTTTCATTACTATGAATCCGGGTTATGCGGGTCGGACGGAGCTGCCAGACAATCTGAAGTCGTTGTTCCGACCAATGGCCATGATGGTCCCAGACTACGGCCTCATTGCTGAGGTCACGCTGTACTCCGAAGGATTCGAAACCTCGAAAAACCTCGCTCAGAAGATGGTCAACATGTACAAACTGTGCAGTGAACAGCTCTCACATCAGGATCACTACGATTTTGGTATGAGGTCAGTGAAAAACATCCCTGAAAGATAATACTAAACTATCTCACAGGTAACTTCGGTAGGTATAACCCCGGGAACTTAAGTAGCTTTTGGATTATAGGTCCTACTAGTCAAGCTAATATTTATTAAGGCTCATAAGAGACTCTACGAAATACACGTAAGTTTGCCCCGATAGGTTGCTTATAACTACATTAGGTTTCTTTTTGGCAAGAAGTTGCCAAAAAAGTTGCCTCAAATTCATTGTAAGGCTTGCCTACACCCTCACCAACTACCTTCATAAAAAACCACTTCGATACAACCCAAGGAAGTGAGACTATGAAAGCCTAATAACAGAATTGTTAAAACAAATCAGACTTTCAATAAAAGAGGCTACTGAAGCACTTTAATTTAAACTATCATTCTTTGTAAATCCATTAGGATAGAAAAGTTTAGAAATAATTGTGATGGTCTTTTTAGGGCAGTGAAGAGTGTACTAGTGATGGCAGGCTCCCTCAAAAGGCAAAATCCAGACAAGAAGGAAGACGTGGTCCTGATCAGAGCCCTGAAGGACTCCAATCTTCCCAAATTCCTGGCTGACGACGTCATCCTGTTCTGGGTAGGGCAACAGTTACATCAGTTTATATCAAAGTAGGTACTAAGTAGGTTCCACCTACATAATCTTGTCTTTTTTCTCAAAGGGGACCTGAATGGGGACCAAAGTAATAATTTTTGGTGATAGGTGAATAGTTGCCAATTCGGCCTTGAATATCATTTAATTGTTGAATTGTTCCGTTGCTACGTTTTGTGTGCGATGTGTATAATCAAGTCATTCTCTTCAAAACTTAACAGTCACATGTGCTTATCTCTTTCGAGTTTCGAGTGTGTATACGTATACATCCAGGGAATCCATCTCAAGGGAATTGAACCGATTAGTAAAATAAAGTTCTAACACTAACAACATAGGAATAAGTATAGGAATTTGCTCAAAGGATTAAAGGATGATAAAAAAAAACAGGAAACGAGCTCACTGATTCGTGGCAGGATAAAATATAGGTTTCCTGTTTAACATACCTACGAGATACATTCATTGTAGTTTGGTCACTGTTGATATTTTTAACCATTATGACGCTTCAATAAAACGCTTCATTAAACATTTCTGACTTTATTTCCATTTAGGGGATCCTTGGTGATTTGTTTCCGGGCGTGGTCCTACCTTCACATGACTATGGAGAATTTCAAAAAGCTATAGAAGTCGTTCTTAAGGAAATGAAACTCCAACCAGTACCCATCACATTCGTGAAGACTATTCAACTCTACGAGACTATGGTGGTGCGCTGGGGAGTGATGACAGTAGGACCAACTGGAGGCGGCAAGACGACTGTTCTCAATGTAAATTTTTCAAAACGTTCAAATGTTTTTATTATTATGTAAACAGCTGACTATTTTGTACATGAACCTTTATTGACCTTTGTGCGTAACTTGATAAATGTACACTCCACTCGTCTGTCAATCATTGCTATCTATAAAGGTTCATATGCAGATTACCCGTTCCCAACTCTATTTCATGGAAACAAACTACAAAGACAAACTCTAACGAGAAAGATAGTACCTATATAGGTACTTGCAAAACCGTCCCTTCCTTCAAATGCCAGTTTGATGCTTGGCGCCCAACCGGAGTTTAATTTCTTCCATGATTGTCTTACCTCATTGAAAGGCATTCCTCTTCATCCTTTTCCCTAAGTTTCCTCTAGTGCAAGGGTTCCCAACTGTTGGTGGAAGGGGGCCGATTTCTACAATTTATCAACTAACCCTAAACAGTACTTCAAATCCATCCTTGAATTCGATTCTAGAATTCCTCCTTCTCCTAATCTAGTGTGACGGGCCATCAGGAAGCCCGGTACTTAATGATCGACACAAACTCTAATCCTCCTAACAGTCAATCACGTCCTCAATCAATTTTACTCAGGTATTGAAGAACACGTTGACCCGACTCCACGCCATAGGTGTCGAAGACCCTCTATTCAGACCAGTAACGTCGTACACTTTGAACCCTAAATCCGTCACGATGGGCGAACTGTACGGAGAAGTCAACCTTCAGTCTATGGAATGGAGAGATGGGCTGCTGGGCATCTTCGTTAGGACATCTGTCAACGTAAGAATAATTTGATTCACAGATAGCCTCGAAATTCACTAGTGATGGATAAATTCTGCTCTAGTTTTTGAAGAATAATAATTTACGTGAACGCAAAGTCCAAAAATTACTCTCAGTAATATAGTAAAAACCAAAGAAACCTTTTTTCAGTGCACAGAAGAAAGACACCAATGGGTAGTTTGCGATGGACCAGTTGACGCAGTTTGGATTGAAAACATGAACACTGTATTGGATGACAATAAACTCCTCTGTCTATCTAATTCGGAGAGAATCAAACTGACGCCTTGGGTATGCTAAAGTGTTAAATAATGTATATAGCACTAATAATCATTATGAATCAGGGATTGGATTGACGAGGGGAGAAACCCTCCCATCGAAACATTCACTCGATTAATGCGTACTGCTGTTCTTAAAAAATGGTTCATCTCAATCCGTCCATCTATATGGGAACTTCCACCCAGATGTGACTGGAACACGATCAACTAACATTATTGGTATTCCCTAGAGGACACTGGACGTGAGGATTAGGCCCTTCACGTATCCAACGTTCATCTCAGGAGAGTGGGTAGTACAAAGCTCTACAGACTTGCATCTCCTCTAGCCCCTTCTAACCATATTCCTTCTCGCTCAATGTTTTATAAAATCTGATCATGTAATCAAACAGAAACGGTACCTGATCGTTTTAGTGTTATCCCATGTATGTTTTGTTGTATAAACATTCAAAAGGGATCCTTTTTTATAGGGAACTGTCTTGATTAGTTGTTTTCAAAACATTGATAAAATCCCTTTCATGTAAGCAAATCTGCACCTAATGCTCTGAAGTAATAATCCTATGAAATTTAAAGTTGCATATAATACAGCTTTTCTATCAAAACAGGTTCACATGGTATTTGAAGTGCAAGACCTTTCGCAGGCCTCGCCCGCAACCGTGTCGCGCTGTGGGATGGTTTACATAGACCCGGATGAATTGAAATGGATGCCCTTCGTCATCAGTTGGGCCCAAAGTTTCAAAGTTAAGGAACATTTCACCGACTTCTTGTACAACACTCTGATATCCTTATTCGAGGATCACGTGGAGAAAGGGTTGCAGTTTATCAAGAAAAACTGCCCCGTCGGGATTCCACAGGTGTGTGGATGAAACGTGCTTCAATGTTTGTGTATTATAACTTGATCTCTCTTGCTAGGTAGACTAGTGCGTCTGAAGACCAGGTTCCTCGAATTAAAGTTGAGTGTGCCATGCTATTGCATGTCACGACAATCTGCTTGTAATGACAGTCACATAACAAACTATCTCGGCAGTCGGCACCAAAATTTATACTTCGATACATAAAATTTATAGTCTGGCTGCTAGATTAACGGTTGTCACATAGGAAGGAAGATAGGTTTCGGTGCGAAGAGGCTAATGTTTTGAATAAGGAAACGGTAAGACCTGGAAATTAATTCGCCTGGAAATACCTTGTTTCGTATAGCACCATTCACACGGAGGAGACAGTATGAAACGTACCGCTTGTGTTTCTTTCCTGTGCTCTCTTCTTTCGGTTCATCATTTTGAAACATTGGACCAAAGAATACGTTCTTGGTATACTTACCCAAATATTAAGTTATAAGGATGTAGTAAGAGTTGATATAAACTCTTTGGTAGCCGAAATTTCAGAAATTTTGAGGATGGGTCACACCCCGGCCGGAACACCCTTAATAAAGTTACATAAATGCCTAAACCAACCAACTCATCACATTCCAGTTCCATTCAGGATTAGGACTAACCTAATTTTTTGTGCCTTTGAGCTCGGACAAACTCCATTCTCCTCAATTTTCTCTACCCATTAGCCGCACAAACTGGAATCGATGTTGGATACCAAAAATATGGGGACCCCAGGCCGAGTCGATTTTGATTTTTCAGGTTGACATCAGCAAAATTTCGATGATGTGTTCACTGATCGAGTATATCATAACCAAGAAGAAATCACCAACTAAATTCATGGACGTCGGTATGGCAGTTCGCATGTTCACTCAGGCCTTCATATTTTCTTTTATGTGGTCCCTTGGGGGAAACATTCTCGACGAACCCCGGGAAGTGTTTGAACAAAACTGCAAAGAAACCTTCAAAACCACATTGACTGAAACTAGGTTCGTTTGGAACATTTTTTATCGGTGTACTTTATTCCACATCTACTTATACTGTAACACCTTCAAGCAAAATAAAAACCAAAACTAAATCGTTTGTCAATTTGAATTTGCAGATTCGATTTGAGCAAGAGCTTATGGGATGTTTATTACGATACTGAGGACTCAAAACTCAAACCCTGGACGGATATTGTTCGTCCGTTTGTGTATCGAAGAGATGAAAGTTTCTCCAACATGATCGTTCCCACTGTAGACACTATTCGGTTCGGAAGTGTGATGACATACCTTTTAGAAATAAACCACCCAGTTCTCCTCACTGGACAAACAGGTACTTGGATATTGCCATTGTCAGGTAGCTATTCCGCACAACATGCGTTTCTCTCTAATGTAGTACCTAACCTTAATAAATTAATGTAATACAATAGTACTACATCGTCCATTTACATTTTTTATGTCCAGCTCACTACTTTTTCATGTTTTACTATTAAATTATGCTCTGGTCAGGAGATCATGGGATTTGGATTGATTGGTGCTCCCACTCCCTCATCCAGTTCATGCTCGTTTAATGCATGCTCGGTAGCTGACGTGGATGCTCTGCTAAATTTGAGCTGAACGACCACCAAGCACCCAGCGATCCTAAATGTATGAGCTTCAGTTAGGTAGTAGCACTTTGTGGGTTCCATTTGTCATAATGTCAAATTGAGACTATTTTCTATTTTCTTGTTTTAGGTGTCGGTAAGTCCGTCATTGCCAAAGAAGTTCTTGACAACCTATTCAAGACGGGGCTTTGGGTTCCGACGACCCTAAATTTCTCAGCTCAAACCTCGTCAATGAGGACGCAGGAGATGATTGAAAGCAAACTCGAAAAGAAGAA
This sequence comes from Lygus lineolaris, assembly GCA_030264115.1. Classification (NCBI taxonomy): domain Eukaryota; kingdom Metazoa; phylum Arthropoda; class Insecta; order Hemiptera; family Miridae; genus Lygus; species Lygus lineolaris. The sequence goes on along the minus strand of JAEMON010000009.1, from coordinate 20,579,670 downwards.
GAGAACTGTGCTGGGTGCACCAATCGGCAAGCGCGTTGTAGTTTTCGTAGATGACGTAAACATGCCCAAGCTAGAGGTTTACGGTGCGCAGCCACCTATCGAACTGTTGAGGTGATTTTTACTTGGAATATGAAGTTAATGAGGTTTCGAGAAAGTAGGAAGTGACTTAATACTATCACCCACCAACTTTCCTGTTGGATGATAGTAATGACTGTAAACTCTCAATGAAAGAGATAATCGTGGATTTGGAGCAAATCCTACATATTATATAATTCTTATTATAACGATATTGCTGAAAAGCTCGATTGCACCATCTCCGGTCTATCAACAATAAACATAAACCTTCAGGCATTTCTCCCCATATTTTCACTACCTATATACTACTTGATTTTCAGGCAATTCCTTGATTTTGGGGGGCTTTACGATCGCGATAGGCTGTTTTGGAAAAAACTGCAGAACGTTGTCTTATGTGCTGGATGCGCACCTCCAGGTGGAGGGCGTAACCCTCTCACTCCACGATTCGTACGTCACTTTGGCATGTTGTACATTCCTTCTCCGAGTGAAGCTGCTCTTCGCGTTATCTTCAAGGTAATCATTCGAAAATGTATCTCCTCTTCTATTATCTTGTACTACAGGTATTTTCCTGACTACTTAATATATATTCAAGAACTTTAACTTAACTCTCACACAATTTCATTTTTCAGTCAATCATACAAGGATTTTTTAACTTCTTTGGCAACGCAATTCAGGCGCTATCTTACGGTGTAGTTGCTGCTGCCATCACTGTCTACAAACGTCTAGCTCATGACCTCCTGCCCACTCCTGCCAAGTCCCATTACGTATTCAACCTTCGAGACTTGAGTAAATGTGTTCAGGGGGTCCTGCAGGCGAACCCTGATGTGGTGAGGGACCCAAAAGATATGCTTCGGTGAGCTTCTAACCTTCACATGCTGCCTGCATCCTTTGTGTCTATTTATCAGACTAATATACAAAGTCTACAATCGTCCAAACAAATTAAACACTGTACCCAGTAGTGAATAGAACGATGAAATATTGAGAGTCTGCATTTGAGTTAAATATTCAAAATACCCCGGATTGGAGTTAGTTCGTCTGACGTGAGGAATCGGTTTAATAATGATAATGTCGATTGCATCTTCCGTTCGAATATGTATGATAACAAGGCAAATCTCGACAGGTTATTCTTTCATGAAAACCTCCGCGTCTACCACGACAGGCTGGTGGATTCCGAAGACAAATCCTACTTCTACCGCCTGTTGTCCACCACATGTCAATCAACTTTCCATGACCCCGTCCTAGAATTACCGCTCAAGGGTACCATCACATCACCCCCACAGCTCCTCTTCGGTGATTTCATGACTCAACAACCAAAAGAGAATCGGATTTACGAGGAAATTACCAATATCAATAAGCTCAAGCACGTTCTTCAGGTTAGTCGCAAAGTTTAGCCGATGTGTAGAGTAATCACGAAAATTGTATATTAGTATTGGACACCACACATCTTTTTTCCCCCAATTTAACCGATCTTAGCTTATCAAACATGTATAAAGCATATAGGTTTTATGGAAAGAATGTATAATAATGAAAGAGATCTTTTATGTATTCCGTACGATTCTATGGCAACATAACAGGTCTATCCAATATATTGCAGTTCAACACACACACACACACGCACTTATTATTATAAAAAGGTTTGAAAGCTGAATGATAACATTCATGCAGCATGCGTTGATGAGCGAATTTTCAAAGAATTATTCTAACCAATTTTGATGGTGACTCTTACAGAAAACTTTGCGTGATTCCGAATGTACCATATATGTTCCTATGTCTAAGATGGTAATTTCACCGAAACCTTGAAAAACACGATTTTTGGTACTTAATAGTAAGTACTCCAAAAATGCTGGCTAACAAACTCATCCTTTCTCTTGTTATTATAGAAATTTTGAAATTTTGTAGGATTTTTTTATATTGATTCCAGGGTCAGATATCGTCTGGAGTTACACATATATAGGTACCAACACGTATATACAAATGAAAAATGTAAAACTTCAGAAATCGTTTTAAAATTATCTGAAACGGATTTTCATGGAGAATATTTTCCAAGTTTAGCATTATTAAAAGTTTGAAGCCATTGCAATAGCTGAATTTTGAGGAAGGCATTGGAATTATTCGACGTATATATTATCCTATAAATAGGAGTGACGCTCTGAATACTAGGAGAGTTTGAAATGGCATAACAAATACCTCCTATACTACTTGGGGTAAGGGAAAAGATAATAAAGTATTCAGTTTGAACTTACGTGTATAACGTCCTGTGGTAGACTCTCGGAAGACAGCGTTTCGGAGGTTCGCCCCTTCAAGCTGTTGCAATAGGTAACTGTTCCTTGAAGGAGCAAACCGTGACTCCGCTATACATGAAAGCCATAAGTATAGTTCATAGAGGTAGTTGAGGTATTTATAGTTCACCTTGAGGAACTTACTAAGCTTCCCAAGAAGTTCAAAACCTATCAACTACGAAATATTTATATTTCATGAAATAATACTACCTCCACCATCCTTTCTAACTCTCTTGATGTATTTATTGAGAATTTTGTCAACTATGCAAATGTCTATCTTGAAGGAATTCCTTTCGGACTACAACATGTTGAGAAGTAAAGACATGAAGCTGATATTCTTCATGGACGCTTTGGAGCATGTTTGCCGACTTGCCAGGATCCTCAGGAACGAAAGGGGAAACGGGCTTCTCGTTGGTGTCGGTGGGATGGGGAAACAGTCTTTGACCCGTTTGGGATCTCACATAAATACTTGCAGGTATGAAAATGCTATACCTCAACTTCAACCTGTAAGGCTAATTGAGTCTCAGAGATGGCGAAACATTAACAAATAACTATGAAGGAATTTCTTAAAATTACCAATACAGACAAAACCTCATTCCTGATTATTTCGTTTGTTGGCATCTCTTATCTACTTATGGTATTATAGGGATTTCCAAATCGAAATCACAAGGAACTACGACTACAACGCGTTTCACGAAGATTTGAGAAAAATATATTTCAATGCAGGAGCAAAATACGAGGATTCCGTATTCCTTTTTAATGATACTCAAATCGTACAAGAAGAGTTTTTGGAGGACATCAACAACGTCTTGAATTCAGGTGCCTGTGTAGGACTAACATCATATTCCAGAGTTGCGTTTACGAGAATTACAAAATAGCCGTTCTGATTTAAAATGTGGTACCTATTCCAGATGGGGCATTTGTAACCTGGAATTCGGTTGCAATGCCCTTAAAACCCCCAACTATTTTGTGTAGTTTCGTCAAGAAACCGAGGAAAGGTTTTCGCATGACTTCACAGTACCTATCAGGGAGTTGAGCCCCCCCCCCCTCACCGAATGCGTCTCTCATTCCCTACGACCCATTTTTTCCCAATTCCGATCGACGGTAACCCACTATATTGCATCTTTCTGGAAAGCTCTCACCGATCTTTCTGTCAGAATCAGTTTTCACAAAATTGACTCGATATATACCCCATTGTTTAAGAAGGCATTTTAGGTACACTCCTCAGGTTTGATTTAATTTTAACAGGCATGCAGGTAGTACACATTTCAATTGGTCTTTTGCATTTGTTGTCATACATCATGTTTTACAGGCGAAGTACCTAATCTATTCGAGTCGGATGAGTACGAAAAAGTTATTATTGCATGCCGCGGTCCGGCCAAGCAAGCAGGCCTCAATGAAAGTAATCGTGACATTGTCTACGACTTTTTCATAACCCGCGTCAAAAGCAAACTTCACCTCGTGATCTGCATGAGCCCAGTTGGCGAAGCATTCAGGTTGGTTTCCTCATTTCTCAACTTTGTTTTTCGAAGCCATGCACACTTGGTCATCACCAAAGCCATAATGGTTGACCTTACAGGAGACGATGTCGGATGTTCCCCTCTTTGGTCAACTGTTGTACGATCGACTGGTTTACTACTTGGCCCGAAGAAGCTCTTGTCTCCGTAGCACAGAACACACTTCATCAACTTCTTCACTCCGATCAAGTCGAGAATTTGGCATCCATATGCTACACCATGCACTCAGTAAGCTCACTGACAGTCCTGCACTATATAAGAAGTTCAATGGAGACCAGAGGCGGCTTGTTAGGGTAGGCAAGGGGTCTGCCTAGCCGATAAAATGCCTATAGGCTAATGAGAAAAAATGATTCTTTTGTTGTTGAAAATCTTTTGTCAAACTGGAATATTGTAGGTACCTACATAATTAATTTTCTTAGGGCCTATTCATATTTATATTGGAACTCATATTATTCATTATGAACTGTAGGGGTTAGCAACATGGAAGTTAGATAGAGTTGCATAGTCAAATTTCTATTTGCAATATTATGGAGGATAGATAAGCATGAAGTGAAACTAATGAATAACCAAATTCTTGAGGAACAAGAATTAATTTCCCCGAATAATTGTACCTCTAAACATAGCTTTCTCGTTTGGCGGGTGTATTTGAATCATTTTGTGCTCCGCTGATAATTTAAATTTGGAAACTTGCCGCCTGCCCTCTAGCCACCTGTCAAAGCCGCTACTGGTGCAGAGGACACTATTGTTAACACCACTAAACATTGTAATTCGTTTGGTCGCTCTCAGATTCCTGAGAGTTTATATTCCTGAAAATCTGTATTGTTTTTTGTTTCTAGTCTGTAGAGATGATGACCGAACGATTCTACACGGAAATGAAGAGACACTACTACGTGACGCCTAGTAGCTATCTCGACCTTCTCAAATTGTATAGCGGTATTCTCAAACAGAAATCAGACCAAGTTACCAACCAGAAAAACCGTATTAGTAATGGACTAAAGGTACCGAGTTAGTTTTTTTTTTTACATCACTCTTGCAATACTCTTGCAATCTCTAACTAGTTATATTTTTGGGTATTGTTGGTTGTTTATTTACTGAGCTGATCAGTGGACATAACAACCACGCGATATCCCCCCTTCCTGACTTGCAACCTACATGCTTACTGCCCTTACCGCACCAGCCCTTCAGTAGCCACTACTATTTGGAATCATGGCAGTCCGAATAACTCCAATTCCACTGTGATGATTACTGGCCAAATAACCTTAACGGTTGTGGTTGTGGCAGGGACGATGTGGTTTTGTGGTGCTGAAGGGCTGATGCGTTCAGAGGAACGAACATGTTCACTCTGTGATGAGCGCAGCTATGAACATTCAACTTCTTGACAATAAGGTAGGTAAACCAAGAAGGAACCTGTCGCAAATCCGGATGGGTGGGTATCGCATGGTTGTTCAGTATATCGGATCAGCTCTGTAAATAAATACCCCATAAAATCCTATGCTATAAGCCACTGCTATTTGGAACTACAGCAGCCCGAAGAACTCCAGTTCCACCATTCCATAGTGAGTAGCTCCTCTCACCAAAGGTCACAGCCCGGCCCAGGCCCAGTCGTCTCCACTTAGTCGCCTCGGGTTTATTTACGTTTTAGTGAATTTTAACCGATAACAAAACTCTAAATCAACCAATAAACAGGGTAAACTTGTTCAAACATTTTTAAACTTGTACCATAGTGATCTTAGTAGACATAAAAATATTTTCCAATGGAGATCTCTCCTGACTTTAACAATCCACACAGTCAGAGCCGGTAGAAAGGATAGGAAGGATGAATCCATCCTCCTCGACAAAACTTAATAGTATGTCAAGGCCTATACACTCATGTTTCCATATTGAATAATGTGATTTACGTACATTTTTAAGATCCTAAATAGGCTAAAATGTCATTTTAAACACCCTATTTTTGAAACAATTTCCGGGGGTGCCCCCCTCTCCCCAATTGGAAATCCTGGGTACACCTCCGTATATATACATATAGGTATGTATACCTATACAGGGTGTTTCATTTCGTGACGATCACAGGCCATGTACTGATTCTACAGGCCATTTCCAACAAAAAGTGTCTCCTAGAGTTTTTTTTAACCCCTTATTTTTCGAGTTATTTCAATGTTAAGATTTTGTGTTTTCATTCGACTTTTCATCACTAAAACAGCAATAACTCCCTTAATTTACAGTGTAAAATAGAAAATAAATATACCATTGGAAAGAGCGTTACATTTCCTATTTCTCTGATGGAGATAGGAAATTTAACACTCTTAAGGGAGTAGTGGCTGTTTTAGTGATGAAAAGTCGAAAGAAAACACATAATCTTAAAATTGAAATAACAAAAAATAAGGGGTTAAAAAAAACTAAGAGACACTTTTTGTTGGAATGGCCTGTAAAATCAGTACCTGGCCTGTGACCGTCACGAAATGAAACACCCTGTATACAGAAACTCTATACTGCTGTGGCTCTCTATACTGCTTTATTTCATCCAATATTTCAGAAATTATTCGAAACAAACGATCTAGTGAATGTGATGCAGAAACAGCTGGTCACAATGGAGCCGGTACTTCTTGAAAAATCCGCAGCAACTGAGCAACTCATGAAATCTGTTGCAAAGGAGAAGGCGGCGGCAGATGAAGTGAAGCAGGTGGTACTTGTTGACGAGTCTGCAGCCAAGGTAATGTATATAAGATTAACCGGTATTTAAGATTAATGCTATCAACATAGTAGTTTATTGTTTAATGGCATGGTGGCCTACCATAAATACTTATGTAGCTATAATAAAGCCAGAAAGGTATATACTAGGTACCTCATTTAGGTGAAGTGACGGAAAGCGTCTACCACGAAACCGGGGATGTAGCTGAAGTAAATTGTTCAATTATGACTGACTTTTCGCATTGCCTTTTTTGCGCAGGAAGTGGCAACCGAATGTCAAACACTGGCTGATGACGCTCAGAAAGATTTGGATCAGGCTTTGCCAGCCATGGAAGCTGCCGTGAAAGCTCTGGAAAGTCTGAATAAAACGGACATCAACGAAATTCGCGTGTTCCTCAAGCCACCTGCTCTGGTGAAGTACACTCTGGAGGCAGTTTGTCTATTGTTGGGAGCAAAGTAAATTTTGATGGAAAGCTCCTCTTATGATACTCACACATTATGAAATCAATTTTGTATCTTACCGCTACCATTACCTTTAATTTATGCAGTTGAAATACATATTTTCCAAACAGGCAGGACTGGGCAAGTGCAAAAGTGGTTCTTGGAGATGGGAATTTCTTGAAAAAACTACAAGAGTACGACAAAAACAATATTAGCGATGCGATGATGAAAAAACTAAAACCTTTCATAGAAAATCCTCAATTCGTGCCCGACGTTGTTGCCACGCAATCGAAAGCGTGCAAGTCTTTATGTATGTGGGTGCGAGCTATTGACACCTACGCGAAAGTATATAGAGTTGTTGAGCCTAAAAGAAAGAAGTAAGTTTACTCAACGTATCTACTCTAGACGTATTTTCTTCTGTCAGAATCAGAATGAAGTTTAAGTATCTTTAATAAACCCCTTCGATAAGTATGTGCTAGTAATATTGATAATATTGATAATTATGTTAAACACGTAGAGTTGAAGCCGCTGAGAAACAGCTCAACTCTATTATGGCGATTCTGCGATCGAAACAACAGCATTTAGCGAATGTGGAAGCCCAAATAGCAAAACTGGAGGAGCGGTATGACAAAAGTCTTCAGGAAAAATCCAATTTGGAAGCGACGATGGCGCTGTGCGCAGCGAGATTGAACAGAGCTGGACGGCTCACTTCAGCTTTGGCAGACGAGCAAGTCCGGTGGGAACAACTGGTCGTAGTACGTTCTGTTACAATAAAAACAGAAATTTGCTAATATAATTATCCTTCTGAATTTCTCAACACTGCTGCCATAACATGCACATTCTTAGTGACCTTGTAGTGTCAGTGCCATTTAGTTGGAGTCTCCACACACTCCATTTTTAATATTATTACCTTTGCCGATAGTATCAATGAATAATCAAATGATCATGATGTCTCTTCATTATACCGCACTAGGATCTTGGAGAAGAACTCACAAACGTTGTTGGTGATTCACTAATGGCTGCTGGTTCGGTCGCGTATCTTGGACCGTTCACGAGCGATTTTCGTGAAGAACTCATCACGAATTGGTTGGGGAGTATGAAGAAACTTGCTGTAGCTGCATCCAGTAATTTCAGGTGACTGCAACGAATATCGTGTTTTTAAGGAAACACATACTACTGCGCTGGAGTTTACTTTTGTTTTCTCCTGGAGATTTATTATTACTTTGCCCGTTTATGCTCGGTTTACTCGTAATTTAAATTGATGACATCTCACAACCTTATAATTTTCAGTTTGATTCACGTCATGGCAGACGCATACGAAGTTCGAGAATGGAATAGATTCGGTCTACCAAGAGACAATGTTTCTGTTGAAAACGGGATTTTCGTCACGAAAACCAACAGATGGCCTTTGATGATTGACCCTCAAGAACAAGTAAACTTTTAAACCTCTAGGGATTTACTCTTACTTCAAGACTTCAAGTTCTTATACCAATTAAACTTTGGGGATAAGGGTCGTACTTTATCTGGCTGGTTAGTTATTTACAAGTACATACATTTTGCCTTTCCTCCGGGAAGATTGCAACCTCTCCTTAGCATACTCTATTTTCAGGGTATCCCGGAACATTGAACCCTCAAGTTCAGCACTTGCAATTACGCCAGTTACTCATTCCAGATAACATATTCTGTTCTTCCCTTTTTCTTGGAAAAAATCGAAGCATTGCTCATATCATGACATTGGTAACCATTAGAATTTCAGTTTTATAATATAATGAGTGCCAATGAACATTGGTGAAGACAAATTGCTGAATATCACATTTATAACTACCCGAGAATCTCTAAAAGTTGTTATTTCACAGGAAAACCTTCTGCCAATATGGTACAACCCCTTTTGCACCAATCCAAATTTCAACTAGTTCGGAAGAATATTGATTCGTGATTATTAATTTGAACAATCTATATAATACACCTTTCCAAATTTGCACTTGTCCAAATGTACAATTCACATCTGTATCTCAAGCGCCAATTGGTCGTAGCTTTGATTCTTCCCCACCGGTTTTACACTTGCTTAATATTTCCATATTCAGTGTCTGCTTACCACTTCATTCGCACCATGACCAGGTCCTTTGAGGAGGGCAAAAGCTTGGAACGCTCTCCCTTTACCTATCCGTGCGTCCCCATCCCTTTATCGGTTTTCTACTTCTACTTGAACTTCCTTTGTAATGATGAATGTTTCGATGATGTTGTTTTTTTTTTTCGAAGAAAATTAAGCTATTGCAAAGGGTTCAAAATTTTAGTAATGCAAATTTTTGAAAATTTTCTTCGTGGATATCGTTGACCTTCATAACGAACACTTTTCATATAAAATTGGGTGAAACTATACCAAAAATGGGGTAGAATGCCACCATCCGCACCTTTCTATCTCAA
>JAEMON010000009.1:20443212-20456892 GCA_030264115.1 Lygus lineolaris | reverse complement strand
ATTCCCCATTCTGTATAATTATATAAATGTGTCTTTAGGCTGAGGGTAAGTCATAAATCTGTAAGAACGAGATTTTTAATAATGTGCCACTTTGAACTCGACTTCGACTTTATTTGGCAAGGGTCGTTTGGCAGCGTCGACCTACATCGCTTTTCGACAATGATGCCTTGAAGAGATTCATAGTGTACCCCTATGAGGAAGAGATTGGTGTTTTCCAGTCGTTTCTTCGTTTAAAAACTGGGAACGAACTTAATATTGGGAAGAATGGTAGAATTAAGTATGCTTGTTCAAATTTTGGATTGTAGAAAGCGCCATACAAAATCTGGAGGAATATTCCCATCACTCATCCTCTTTGTGTTAAGAAACTTGGCTGATCACCTGTGCAGTATGTAAGCTGATCTCTTTCTGATGTACCTTCAGTACTTGTTTGCTACTGATGATGACCTAACCGTCGAAATCGATTTAACGGTGTAACTCATTATTTTCTCCAGTTTCTTTTTATTGACCTGAGCAGTTCTACGAGTAGGTATCTACAAACAATACCGACGTACAGATGGTATAATTTGTCACTTGGACATCAAGGGTAAACTCTGATACATCACCAAAAGACGAGGAACAGGAAGTTGAGCGAAAATGGTTCTCAAAAGAGAATCAGCAAAACAAACATAAAAACTAAGCAGAAAAAACACAGCTCAAGGCTTGTAAGGCGATCGTAGGTACCGTCTGAGAGCCAAATGATGTTGACTCAGCGCCCTTGAATTCGGCAAACTGTAACTGCGCACTTCAATAAAACGCTAACAAGCTTTTATCATTTCCAGATTGTAAGAATTATCGTAGTTAGGGATCTATCAACATTGAACCTAACATGTAATCTCTCAAAGTAAAGCTCTATTTTTTGTAAACAGGACGTTGTTTGTAAGTTAGGTATGTATTCCAAGAAATAATGATTTACCTCAACAGTAAACCAGTTTCAAGGTTATCCACAAGCTGGATCGCTTTCGACTCGGATTTACACAGGAAAATATTGTTGTTGGTAAATACCAATACATTTTAGACAAACGTAATGAGTGCCAACTACAACGACCACCAACTACGTATGTAGGTGTAGGTGGCTTTGGGTGTTCAGAGGATTGCAGACTGATATGAATCAAGCCAATATTCGCAAAACGGTCAGAACCTTCAATACGATTACTACTGTTCGAGTATGTATTAGGGTTATAAATCTCTGGCGTGCTGAGAGAATATGTTTAGAAATTACCACATCACAAACTAAGGTAGCTAGGTTCAATAGCAAACTAAGCAAACTAATATCGAGTTACAATAGGTACCTAACAATCATTTTTCATGAACCGATCTTCATCGATTCTTGAATAGATGCACTGTTCCCAGTTCCACAGTAAGCTAGGTATACCTTACTGTGAGTAGTTAGGTAGGTATTGTTATTATAAACAATGACGTGAGGATATAGGATTTATGCAGCCTCGTTTAACGCCCTTATTAGTTTATTATGTATACTCTATAATAAAGCGTTGCTAATTCAGCTTCGGGAGAGATTTAGACAATACAGGAGTAGTAAGTAGCAAACAGGTTATACAACCTGAGGCGCAGGTGACCCAACATCGTGGACTTGTTGGATAGACAGCCCGCAGGAGATATCTGTCCCGTTATGGTCTCGAGGAAGATTGAGGTTTTACACGCAATAGGTGCCAGCTGCCCTCAGCTGTCCTCAGGAGACTGTCCCACAGTTCCCAGCTGTCCCAGTGTCAGCAAGGCCCATGTACCGACCCTGGGAATCTTTACTAATAACCAAGGTATAGAACGAGCGGTCCACCTTTTCAACGTCGACGGGATCAAGACTTTGAAAATACATTACCCCAAGTTTATAACAAGGATATTATACCAATTCTTCACAATGGAAGTAGCAAACCATGATTTGGAATTATATGATTTGGAGTTATACGACTATTATAAAACAAAGTTATAATTATCGAGAGATATCTTACACGGTCTAAGAGGGAGACACTTGTTTTCACATGCTGTTGTTTAAATCCAACACATATACATAGGTACTACAAGTAAAATCGTACCTAGTGCTTTTCACCACCGATCAAATTGTGAACATTGGCATTTCCAACTTACCAACGTATAAATTTGAAGATGCTGGCACGATTATATAAATTTTCCTGCCGTCTATCCATTTATTTGTTCACTTTTCATTCATCTAATATAAAAAATACTCTGCCAAGTGGAAATGGCACGTAGCTTCCTCGCGTCTAAGAACATTTGAAATGAAAAATTGTGTAAGTTCAAAACCCTTATTCGGATTGATGTTTGTCAGTTTATACAAAAATGTCATCATGATCCACCTATGTGTTTGACGTTACCTCAATTGAGTAGCTATAATAGAAGTAGAGTGCCTTTCCCATTACCTATATTTATACAATCGTCTATTAGAAGCTAAAGACTCATTAATATACCTAAGATACAACTGAACATGATGAAACGGTCAAACAAACTCTCCGGAGTAGACACCATTTGATATTTTGACCAATAGTCGGACTGGATCGATAGCATAAGAGGGATTACTACAGCCAACTACAGCAGGAACGCAGGAAGCAGCATTGCAAAGCGCCCATTATAGAGAAAACGGTACACTAACCCAGATCGAGATGACCTTATGTAATGTTCAACGCACGGACAAAATATCCTTCAAAATGTTGGCTTGTCGGGGGAACCGGGCTTGATATCGGTCATGGGCAAAATTGAGACTTGAACGACTTCAAGAATCTACCTAAGTTTATATAACACGCAATGACCACCAAGCAGTGTAATTACAATGATCAAACCAAAATACATTGTTGCAGTGCAAAAGTAGGTTTATCAAATCTAAGTGCTGTCCCTTTTCCAGCATCGATATTTTTGTTAATATGAATAAAAACTCATTCTCATGAGCAAAGCCGATTAATTAGTACGTAGAGATCCCTTTGCAAGAAGTCCCCTGGTTTTCAATTTATTAATCTAACATACGAAACGAACACAATTTAACCATAAAAGTGGCAGTACAAGATGAGTTTTAAAAAATGCAAAAAACTCCATCATGGACCCCCGGATGCTATAAATATGCACAGAGCTAGAGCCTACGGCTAAATTCAAAAACAGGGAACCTGCTTTAGTCACCTGCAGGATATGAGTCTCACAGAAATTATTGGACAGTCGTGATGTATTCTTATCATCAATTTTTGGTTTGGAAGCATCACATGGGGCAACCTGGTTGCCACTAAAAATCAACCCAACAACTAAGTCTTATTTTGTGCACGTAATCAAGCGCGTACTCTCATCAGGAGTTCAGGAGGGAGAAATTGGCAGCATGAAAGGTGGCGTAATGTGTAATCAATTCAGAACTCTTCAAAGAGTGGTGAATGATTTTTATGGAGGTGGAAAATGAGGAAGTTATAATCTCTCATTATAGCAACACTTGGGAGTAAATGAAAGGATTAGAAAACTTTCGTAACAATATTCCGTTCCTCAATTACGTTCCTTGATACATTAACGTATTTGGGCAGTTAGATCAAGATTAGAGTAAGTTGAATGCTAAAACAAGTTCGCATGAAACATTATCGTGGAGATTACCTTGGCTTGAAATCCATTTTTAGAAACACGATCACCAATTTCAAAAGAATTAGGTACATGCAAAACATGAGGCAATATTCCTACCAATCAACAACCTGAAGAGATGTCCATGGCGTGATCAGGATGGATCCAGGATCTGGATGAGGGCAGATAAATAAGACGGACGTGCATGTAGAAGACTGCTTTCACTGCTGGAAGCCCTGACTTCTGTATTGTGAAGCATCAGGTTCTCGTTCCGGCAGTCCCTAACGCCGATTCTCTACACTTTTTATTGCGATTGCGTAGCGAGAAGAACTGAAGAGAGTGAAACCAGTATGTTTTTTCCACCATAATATTGTGTGGTGACTGGCAAAAAACCATTCACACAGTAGGTATTATGCACTGTTACGCCCATTTCATTTCGGATGGAATCAAAAATCGAATTGAAATGCTAATATATTACAGCTATATTACGTATTACATCTGGGGTTGCATTGGAAGAGAGGTAGCTCATCCGCGATGCCCCTTACAAGAGGAGATTCCGCAGGCATCCCCGAGTCAGTGAACCTTTTGGTGAGAACAGCAAATCATCAGCACGTATCCTATATTAGCATCTACAAACGATCGATTCTACAAAAGATCGATTTTACAAAGATCTACAAACGATTGCATATACATAAACATAATTATATGAATTGCTCTGCGGCGTCCTTCGTTTGTGCATGAGGTGATATTAATTTTTGTCATCCATAGTTAGAACTTATTAATGATTCTTCCGTAGTCATAGTGGCTGGTTCATTGTGCTGGTGACGATCGATTCTTATAGTAGTCTAGCTCTTGGACGATAACCATGATGCCTGATTTTGAAAGGCTGCTATCATAATTGATGAGTAATTTATTAACTTTCCCAATTTACTGTATGAGAGAACTACCGTAAGTGGTGGTAGTCTTGTATAACGTTTGTCCTTACAACCTAACATTGAAACTAAACCAAACTTCACTAAAGCAGATTGGCAACATGATTACAATTTCTTGAACACATACCAACCTAAAGTGATAAATACACTATAGAATAATCATACTCTTTGACAACATCTTCAATCCTCGTTTCTAGAGAAATGTCACAAATTAAGTAGATTTGTAGGACACAGGGCGGGTGGGACAGCAAGCAGCGAACTTCGGGGGTCACTGACTCCGTTACAACTCGAGAGCTGGCGAGGAGAATGATAATGCCAAGGAATCACGGTCAATCCAAAAGAAATAGCAAATCATATAGGTAGAGCGGTAACCAAGGTACCGTACGTTGCTCGATGTAGCACAAATAGCCCCGTAATTTAATTAAATTTAATCTTTGCCGTCCATAAAATTCTAGAACTTTGGAACTCTATGGCAAAAAACATTTAACAGCGTTTTGCAGTTATTAAAAATTATTTGAATGAATTTAGATACAAATTTAAATTTGACCCAGTTATAGGTAAGTAGGTATATGGTGGACAATGGAAACGAAATAAACAATCTATTTTTTTAACTAATAAACAACGCAAATAAATATAATATAAAATACCTAATGTTAATGATTTTGTAGAAGAAGAGGGAGAGGGAAACCCTATGCTAAAGCACCTATACAAACCTATGTTCTACGTAGCTGGTTCACCCTTTGAACAAATTTGTGTTGACAAGATTGGTCCACTACCAGCAACTGGGCGAGGTAAGTGACGGTGGTAGCAATGATCCCTTCACAAAGTGACCCGAAGTGTTTCCCGTCCCAGACATTCAGGCTGCCACAGTTGCCAGGGGGTAAGTGTATATGTTGTGTTCTCAAGGTTTGGGGTACCTAGGGAATTGCATACTGATCAGGGAGCCAATTTGGCGGCAGATGATTACAAGGAGGCACTGGCAATTTTGGGGATACACAAAACACGGACTAGTCAGATGCGGCCACAAAGTGATGGGCAGGTGGAACGGTTTAATCGGACACTGTGGCAGGTGCTATCGAAGGTCGTAGAAGATCACCAACGAGACTCGGACCTCTGCCCTCCTACTGTTCTGTTAGCATATCGAGATACTCAGCACATTACAACTGGACTCTCACCTGCAGCACTGACACTAGAAGGGAATTGGTCCTTCCAGTCCACCTTTTTACGGAGCCAGCCCCTGGATTCAAGACTCGAACTGAGTATGCAAGCATGTGGAACGAACAGTTACAGGAGGCTCATAAATTGGGAAGAAGTCGGCTATTGGCAGCTGCGGAGGAGGACAAGCGGAGGTAAGATGTCCATGCTACAGTCCCGCGATTTAATGCTGGCCAAGAAGTCTGGTACTATATGCCAAGAAGAAAATCGGGTCAGTTCGTCAAGAAAATGCTAAAGAAAAATTGGAGAAGCAAATAGAAATTTGGGACTTGAAAATTCACTCCTTCCAATATTTCTGATTGAAAGAAAGAAGTGATATCATACTGAAGACACTTATTGACTGATTCACTCCAACTTTGGTGCCCCGAAAAAAGTTATGCAAGAACCTGAGTGGAAAACATTATCAGAGATACCTAAGTTAGGTATCACTTATCGTTAGACTGAAAGAGCGGAGACCTTGATCACCGAGATCACTATGGAAACTAAAATATCTTACCGCTTCTGCGCACACACACACGCGCTTTTTTAACATTCGATATCATTATTTCACATTTCCTCGTTTATATTAACAATCACCACCTTCTCCCACACTATGTTTTTCTTTTCACAGTTGCTTGAACTAAAATTTTTTTTGTTAGTTTTAGCGCATTTTTAGACCCACAGGGATACCAAATTGCTAGACAACTAGAGATGACCCATCTGCGGCACGTAATCAAAAATTCAAATCTTTGACATGAGGAGTTCGAAAAAAATTCCACTGAATGAACTCAGAACTTGTTACTCTACGTTGGTAGGTACGAAGGTACCGACCAACTTCAAACAACAAGGATAGGAACGCAATTTTTTTCTGAATCCAACCATTTCGTCATGAGGTCCACCAAAAAGTGTCGCGCTTTGGAGACTGAGATGAAAGAATTTTATATTCTAATAGGAATGTTGTATGCTTCAACGACCACCCGGAACAACGAATTTCTCCTGTCGTTCGCATCATGTTTTGAGAACCAGAGATCTAGGAAAAAACCGAGAGGCGTTCCTAGCTTTTACACAACGTCCCAGACATGCACGATAATCGGCCTTTGTCTGTCATTCGAGCCCCAGATCCGATGGGAAAACTTTTGCAGTATCCACGGAGACGAGGATGTTTTTTCCCACCGTGAAAAATGGGGCACCAGCTACTTGGAGACGCTCGGGGAACTCTGGGTCAGACGATGGCAACATGGTAAACTGCCATGACCCAAATACTCAAGGTGATGGTTGACAACTTACAAGGTCAACTTCATACAACTTCAGGTTTCCTCCAACAAAAAGGTGCAGTTTAAATAATATTCAGTTTGAGAATATACAATTTGAATAATCTCAAGGTTAAAGTTGAGTTCGATCTTCGGCTTGCACATTTTCGAACATGTTCCAATTGAACATTTTAGTTGGAATTAACCATTTGTTTCAGCTAGTGAACAATTGAGGTGAATCTGAGCAGTGATTATTCGGAAAAATTCAATCAGCACACAAAGATTACCTACTAAAATTAATATGGTTTTAATATGCTGGTATGTCCAAAAATTCACTATTTTTTAACGAAAAATCAATTTTTATCATTCAAATGATGTCATAGGGTATGACGCCAAGCTTCGGGGTTTTTCTAATGCATCCAAACAACCTTCTTTATGCAACACGTAACATTTAAGAAATTCACGTTTGACTCACCGTATGTGTTAGATCTGCTAGCCCCTCATCCATAGCATCACTTTTTCCTCTCACGCTTCAACTCCACAGCCTAACGACGGAAATTTTACTGTCATCAGCGCTAAAACGTTGAGCTGCACCAGAGAACAATATTTTGACGATGAAGGTCGAGTTGTCTCAACTCTGATAAACACCGCGCAAAACACGATGTAATGTTACGATTAAACAAGGAAAAAAACTCATTCAACATGGAGTTTTATCAAACACCAAAATATTAGCACAGGTCGCAAATTCTGTTGTTTTGCGATCGAGTTTACAGTTTAGCTTCAAGATTTTACTCATATACAAAACATTACAACATGGAAGGTAACAATCGCTTTCCCCAAACACCACTTTTCGTATATATGTTCCCATAAAACTATATATCCGATACGATACTTCCTCTTATTTCAACTCCGTGAAGTGTACTTACGATTGGGTAGTGGTTAATGCGATAGATCATGCGAGATACCTATATGATTTGATAAAGTCGTATTTTGGGAAAATATTAGCATAAGATCTAGATTCAGGATTTTTCGCTGCTAGTTTTAGGTTGTTCAAACATCTAGGAGACTGCTTACTCTTCATGTGCTCCAAGTACCTGGATTCTCTATAATAATTGGTTGTTGGGAAAGGTGGTACTCACGAATTTTAGCTAGGTAGCCATGAAAGTTGTTGAAACCTATTTCATTAGTGGGGTTATAAGTGCATGAAATCAACAGGAAAATCCGTATTAATTACTTTGAACTGGCAATGGACTCATAGAGCAAGTGTAAAATTCAAAATAATGTGAAAGACAAAGATGTGATCGACGATGGCAACGATCGCCCACATTAGACCAAAGACAAAAGCTAATTGACATGCCCATCCATAGTCATGAACTTCTGTTTCTCATACATCAATAGTTCGCTATTAAGAGGTGGGCCGCGCGATTTAATCAGCAGATGCGATTAAATGAACTTGAAAACCTTGCAAGTCTAGAGATCTGGACTGTGACTGGACACCAGAGTCCAGAATCCTGCAGAACCCCTAAAGGAAGCAAGTGTGCAGTGTGCAGGCTTGTTAAGAGGTTCCTGAGGAAACTATAGAAGAGACAAATAAAAACGAACAAGGTGTTTAGAATTCAAAAATGAACATTTTGAGATGAATTTCAAGTAACAACATTCAGGTGACGAATTACAGAACAGAGGATGTATCATGAGCGCACAAATCCCAGCCGCCAGTTAAACTTCATCCATTGGCTTTTACTATTTCCTTTTATTACTTCCTTCTATTATATTTATTATTATTTCTTCCATGAAACCAAGTTGCAAATACAATGAAACTACAATAATTCCTTTGTTCTCCTGTCAGCGAATTTTCGAAGAAAATGAAGCTACTGCAATGGCTTCAAAATTTTAGTAATGCAAATGTTTGAAAATTGTCTTCATGGAAACGAGGTGAAAAATTCAAAAAAAAATTTAAATGTCAATATAATATCAAAAGAAAGGATGAGTTCGTTGGCCATAATTTTTGGAGTACTCCAAGGTCTCAAATTTTGAAAATTTAGAGTGAAAAATCGCTAAAGAACGTGTTTCTTGAGGTTTTTGGTGTAAATTACCATCTTGAACATAGGAACATATGGTATATTCGGAATCAGCGTGAAATTTCCTGTAATAATCACCCACCAAATCGGTTAAAATTATTCTTTGAAAATTCGCTCATCAACTCATGCTGCATGAATGGAACTTTTTATTATCATGTACCATACCTACGTTACGTAAAGGACAATTACCAGAAGGAGAAGAGAAAGAAGAAGGGAAAAGAGAAACCCCTCCTAACAGTACAATGGCAGAGGGCGCTCACCGCCCTGAGCCGGAGAAAGTGATGAGACGACAAAAGGTAGACGAATCCCCAACTTCCCAGCCAGAGGTTGTCAGGTTCAAGATGGTCTCCACCGTGACCTCACCCGACAAACCGGAGTCACCGGGAAACGACGATCTGGGAGTCGAATCAGGAATGGCAGCTGGCAAGCTCAATTTCTAACAGATGGCGCAAAAACCGATACGAACCGCTTCTTCTTTATTCAGTTGATTTGTAGCGTAGCAGACTGGACTGCGGAAAATATAACTATTGCTGCAACTAAACAACCAAAATTCTTGCGTATAGGTAAAACTATCAACCAGGAGTTCGACGCGACTCCCCTTTTATGGAGTAGGGAATCAGCCGAGGGATTTAGGATGACTAGGAATCGTGTTTTCGCTTCCTTTCAGGAAAGCTTTCTAGTTTCGGAGACAAACCTAGAGTTTCTCATTTAATACCCAACAAATCCCAAGGATTTGTGTAACGCATTCCGCGCTTCACCAACTGCAATCAATCTCGCCTCAAGCCTCAATCTCGATTTTTGACGTGGCTTAGCTTTTACATGAGAACACCCTATTTTATGGCCCATTATTAGGAGATTACAATCTCAATACGAGTACTTGCTAGTTTTTTAAATTAAAATGAGCTACTTTTCAGAAACTTTTAGAAGTTCTGCCTCAAATCCTCTGTGAGAGTCATGCTTTATAGGGCAATAAATCAGTTTTAATGAAGACAAGTTACCTACCAGAAAATAGTTGATAGGTAATTCAATGGTATCAACCTATAATAATACAAGCAATAATTATTACACAGTATAGTGGAGATCTGTTGTTGGAATGGTTTTTACCTACCTACTCGTTCCCAACAAACGATAAACAATGTGAGGAAAAACAGGCGCATTTGAGAGGACAAGTGGGTACCTATTTTACAGAAGAAGAGAATAATAGAACAATGCCAGGGCCTTGAATTGAGCGCTGACTTACTAAGAGGAGTCAAAGCTCCAACCTCTTCTCCGTAAACGACAGAATCGAGGCCACGGACCTATTCATGAGCATCAGTCTCCAACAGCAGACTAAACAATGAACAGTGTAGATAGGTTTGGATCGTGATAATACGAGTATTTATCTTAACTGAAAAACTTCAACACAATCAAGACATTTTTTGCATTTGTGCTTGCGTAGACGCTACCATTGGTCCGATTGCATTTACCTTCATAGGGGACCATCTAGGGCATTAATTTATTAAAATTACCCAGCACACAGATTATGGATCGGAGTATTTCATGTTTGCGCATGCGCGGTCTCTAATACCGATCCGAATATGACGAAATCCATATGGGACCAAGAAGGAACTACCATCAAAATTCCAGATTAATTGGTTCATGTAGTAAAGGCGGTTGGCAGAAATGCGTACACCCATATACAATCAAGTACCTCCCAGAAGGAGTCAAAATTTCGAATTTTTTTCGACCGATTCGTGTTCAGGATGATCGAAAATATGGGGAAAGTACGAGCCAAAAATGATATCAATATTATAGGAATAAAATCGAGGAAGTTATTTGTGCGTGTTGCAAGGATTCCAAGGAGATGAAAATTTGGATCAACCAGTAGTTGTGAACTTTCAGCATTATTTGCTGCTATTCACTTTTTTAGACCACCTAATATTGACACTATTGCAATAAAATCATAGAAAAACGGTTATCTAAATCTAATCAAAACCCATCTTTGATGCTCAATCGGAGCATAATAGTTAACGTGAGCACGAGTAAAGCATTTTTACGTCTAGTTATTCATTAATGTGAAAAATATTCAATTAATTCAATTATTAATGAGCATGGAATTGACCGCATGGTTATAATCATAACGATATCAAACGTCTACACTAGCGTCTACACAACATTTGGAAAAAACCTTTTAATGCAAATACCTACTGGCAACAATAAGCAGCGTGGCAGTGAATAAAACATAAATTAAAAAAATGAATTCGAGCTGCGAATAATAATGAACCACGCAAGAACCGGTCTAAAGATGAGAACATTTTTTTTCTTTTGTACTTTATTGTATGATGACAAAAAATATCCTCCCATTATTCAGAATTCGGGGCAAGTAGCCCAACTTTTGAAACAAAGAAGAAAATGAACAGAAATATTTTATTCAACAACCTACCTACACTTATGAGATTGATATAGTAGGGAGGTACTAATACATAAGATTTTCGATTTACACGAAGATCGACTGTACAAGATATATATATATTATGTATATGAACACCTACCATGTTTCGCACTTGTCGATGTAGATTGTAGGTAGAATGATAAAACGATAGGAAAGTATATGAAACTAGAACAACGTGACGAGGTGTCGTGTCTAACGGAAACCACTGAGTTGCCAACTTCCACCGGGCAAAAATAATTGAACGTTTCAAAGAATCTGACGAGTGTGATATTTCGTGGAAAGGAAGAATGGGAATGAAAAGTACCTAGAGGAAGGGGAACGCACTGTCAACCAACCATGATAGGTACTTTTCGGATCAAACCATAATATTAAAATAGAAGATTTGAGAAGAGAGGATGTCCTCATTGTATAATTGTATTGAACAGGCGAATGGATAGTGATGGAGAAGGACAGTGATTCTTGGCTCGGACCACAATCAACCTTATCATAATTAAAAACTTCTCCAATAAACAAGTTATAACTGATAGGTAGGTGTGTACTACATTTTAAAGTTTGTTTCTAATTCATCTGTTTAGTCCACCTTATCCAGTTGCGAGGAAGACACAACAACACAACACAATGATGTAATCCCCTAAAAATTAGTATTAATGAAAAACAAATTAAATTTAGAAACATTAAAAAAATACATAGGTAACTCTAAAAAGTTTTGATTTTGGTTCATCAGTCAACAAGAACAATTTTACCCACTCAAAATAATAATAATAATAATTTTTTTCTCCTCAGTTTCAAGTTGCCAATGTACAATCCGAACGACAAGATCAGACTACCCAGGTATTCATTGAAATAATATACCTAGGAATTGCTAATAAAAAGTAAAAAAGCTAGGTAATAGTGATTTATTTATTTATCAATTCATCAGAGTAGAGTTAAGTATTGAGAAGATAAAATTTGATTAATTTTGAACGCTGAATATACATTCAAGAAAGAAGTAAAACGCATCCCCTGAAGTTTCGTTTTTGGCTGGGAATTTCCCCTTTTTCTTCAAAAATTCCCTTATTCTGACCCAAGATGGTCATCAGCGATTGACAACACTTGACCCTGAGTCTATGAATTATCATTAACTGATTTTAAAGTTCCATTGACCACTATCGATTTTCCAACACCAACTTTCCTAAATTAGAACCTGTCCGAGAACGAGACTTGAGATCAATGCTCTTGAAATCCTACTTCGATGATGCTGGGGGGTTGGAAGAAAGACCACATGAGAGTAATGAAGATCTACCTCAATGCGAGTGGGCTTTGGCTTCCGCCTTCCAGAGCACCTGTGGCCGAGTTATTTTTAAAGGTTTCGAGAGTCTCAACTAAGACAAATTCGTAATTTCTCGAGATAGTTCAGAAGCGCATTGAACTGGTCTGGCACAAAGCCTGTTAGCCACCTACCGATGTCTCCCAAATTAAATAAGAAAATTAACTTGTAGGTATGATACGAGAAAGCCACACGGAAATACAGTAGACAATTTCAATGCTTTCCTATATTTAGGGATGACTTCCTAAAAATACAACAGGATGCATAATTCCTCAAGTGTCTTGTAGTGTGTATGGATCAGAAAACATATTAATAAAATAAGTGTTCTGATTGTGTTCTGCTAAATTTGTTCCGTGGTATGGATTATGTAAACTACTCGTATCTAGAAATAATTTCAGGGGAGGGTGGCTAGACAACTACCTGCCTACATGGCAAACAATGTTACCTAACTTTAACAAGAAATCATATTTATGATAATAAAGTATGATATGATAATAAGTATGATAAAGTATGATAATAAGTTTCCTAACTAACACGAAATACATAATAAGTAGGTAACAATAAATAAAATTCAAACTTCAAACAACAATATGTATTAGGAGGTAATAAGTAATAACACAATATTACTAGCGGGGAGGAAACAATGTAAGTCCGGTTTTTCCTTGTGTAGCTCAAAATTAATAGGTAGTTATTACTGGAGACTGGATGGCGAAGGGATTTTGGAATCCCTCAATCTGAGAAGTTCAGATGAAGAAAGATTGGTGGCCATCATTGGGTGAACAAAAAATCATTCAAAAGGTACTAGGCAGGTTCAAAAGGTTCTGTAGGTACTATCTATGTAAGGACTGTTCCAACTAGGTAGGAGCTCAAAAATGTTCTAAAAACGTCGTTTTTC
>JAEMON010000009.1:20318659-20328858 GCA_030264115.1 Lygus lineolaris | reverse complement strand
GTATTTTATTCAACTCAAGCAAAATGATGATCCATTGATGTCGTTCCAAGTTTCTTGTTAAGAGGCTGCTCCAAAGGCAAATATTCACCAACATGTCTCATCATCATATATTGAGTGATTTCAATGGGAATCTCATTGAGTCAGTATATATGAAAGACTTTCATATTAAATTAACAACTGGAACAAAGCCAAGGCAGTGAATTTAGTCATTATACGTCTCTTGAGCTCTGTGAAACGATGAATTATTCATCACTATTTATGTCGCCGCTGAACCGAAAATATTGCTAAGTGGTCCACTCGATGGGAGGAAATCCATCCGACAGAGTGGGGGCTTTCTCATACATATTTATTATTTAGGGTAAAAGGAGTAGGGAAACCCTTCCCTACCCAGGTTACTGGAAAAGTGAGGTGAGTTGACGAATGAATCCATATAAATAATTTCCTTCTTCTTACTTAAAAAAAAAGAAGAAGGTAGAATTGGAATGGCAAAACAGTTTCGGCTTCCTGGCACTTTTATCCAACACAGTCCTAACGTTGAAATTGCTAAGGTAAAAGTCGAAGGCTCGTTTAGAGGAAGTTTTATGAAGGCAGGTAGTGTTATGAAGTACTAGTTGATTACAGTTTGCATGAAGTGCACGAAAAACACAATGCACGAAAACTTGAACAAGAGCGCACAAAATGTGTGCAAAATGCCAATATCCCAGACCGTGTTTTGAGGGTATACGATTCCTAGAATTCATCTTTTGGGTACTTATTATTTCTTACTTATTAGGTAGGCGGTTGAGCATCTAGATGCTTCCAAAGACGTTGTATCCTCGTTAGTTTGGCTATTGGTATATCGACTTCTCCTTGCATTCTTTGTGTGATAGGAGTAAACATCGCCTCGCCGTTTCATGTTCACTGGATAAAAGTACATAAGCGGACGGTAGAGAGGGCATTTCACACTCAATGAACCTGCTGCTGGTTTCCTGCATACAACCCGCATTGCCTGCTTTTGAAGGCAGAATATTTGCTACACGTCATGGCCATAGAGAAGTAGGCCGTACAACATTCGGGAACCTAACAATTTATGGTAAGCCAGCTTCATGGTACTCCATTTGGTCACCGAGCTCAACTTCCTAAGGCAGCGCAGCGTTGAGCGAAGAGCTGCAGCCAATGAATGCATGTGGGGAGCCCATGTTAATCGAGAATCAATATGGGTCTCCAATGGACTGACCGTTTTTAATGCAGCCCCTACTCCTGAGAAGGTCAGGTATTGTAGCTTGTTGTGGTTCTTTCTCATATATATAGTTCGCATCAAACCACCGAGCAATCCTCTCTTCCTACGCCAGTGCCTCAGACAAGCCCTACTCAACAGAATGCCTTTCACGAGGGAGGTCCAACCATCGGCGTATATATGAAGGAATTTGCCTCCACCGAGAAGCCCATAGATCATTCGATAAGATCAGGTAAAGCAGATGCCCTAGGATCGATCCTTTTCCGCTACTCTCGTGGCTACTTCTAGTTCATCAGACAACTCACCATTCAGAAATAAGTGCTCCATCCGACCAGAAGGGTTTGCCTTAAGAAAATCTTGACACCGTGATTCTCCAGCTTCCACATAATGCATCGTGTGGTATAACTACAAACGACTTACTAAGGACACGATACGATACCTGGTGTGACGTGGCGATCCTCCTATCCATTGGTGGCACTGTCTTTTATCTTGACAACTATCGACCTGTTCTTGTCGAACCGGTACTGGCCATCACTGAACAGTCACTTTTGATTTGCGTCCATCCAACTTCAAAACCCGTTGGAACTTTGAACCACCAAAAACTCTTACTAAATCCAGGAGCTCCGATTTCAAGGTAGATGAGCTCGAACAGAAAATGGGGTTCAAGATGTTTCAAGATTCGTTTTACGCAAAGGCTTACGTTTTATTGCACTCAAAAATCTATTGACGGTTCCTTTTTTTCCCATCTCATATAAAATCTGAATCTGCCATAGAAAAGGGTTGCGCTGCAGTATCAAACATTTGAATTCTAATAGTTTAAAGGTATAGTATAATAAATATTGAATAAGTTTTCAATTTTCATTCAAAGATGTTCAATAGTGTATGTAGGTATTCAACTAATGTACTCAGTTATTCATCATTATTAGTTTTCATTATAATATGAACACCTACCTCGGTAAGAGGAAAATGATTCTGGAAAAGTGTGTTGAGTTGACGGATGAATCCATATAAATAATTATTGTCACCTCTTTTTTCAAAAAGTGAAAGAGTTGAGCCGGAATGGCAAAGCAGTTTTAGCTTTATAACTCTTTCCCCCAACCTAGTTCAAAAACAAGGCGCAAAGGCTGAGGTAAAAGTTGACGTCTTGTTTCAGAGGAACTTTGGTGTGGTAGGAAAGGTGGGTGTAGGTTCAAAGTTAGAGGGAGCTGGAAGGAACATTTTTCTCTTGATCGGAGTATCTTTTCTCTGCAGAGGGCAGACTAACTAACTCTCTCAACAGGGAGATTCTCTTGGTCCTCTTTCGCCTTTCAATGTTCAATGAGATAACGCAACTTTTCCACATTATTCCTGATAAGTCGAGTTGGAGTTTCCACCCTTAGTGGCTCTTCTCGCTGAATCACGTTTCCATCTCAATAGCGTTGAGCGAAAATTCTCGTAACGAGCGAAGTCGGATTCTCTGGAAATCGACTTGATTACGCAATCACGATAGGCAACAAATGTTTGATGAGGTTCGTAGTGCAACTTCTAATGAATCCTCTTAAACATTTGCTCCCCAGCAACCCAAAATATGGGCAAAGTCGAATGAGAGGTAGTCCAGAAACAACTTGCACATGGAAAAGTTTCATACTTACCCCTAAGCGAGATTCTTAGTATGGAGTAATTGAATATATGTGCTTTGGATTCTGTGCATTTTGGTGGAGAGAATCAGTCGGTATCAGGCAAATTATTAATCAAATCTAGGTCAAACCATTAGATCTCTGAAGTAAGAATAAGTACTCTTTCATTAACTTCCGTACATTACTAGATAGGTACCTGTGTATGAATAGTTATATACTCAGACTCAACCATCTCTTCTTAACACGTTATTTTTATAATGGACCTAGTAGGGTCTGAAACATCAACGAACTAAATATTTGAGTGGGATTTGAATCTTTCATCAAAAATGCTAACGGCTAAATATCCACAACTACAACAACCCCAACAGAAAATTTGCGCAATCGTGATGAAATCAATAGGTAATCGTCGTAGAATCAGCCCCCAATTACCTTCCTAATTTGAACGAAATCGGTCCATCAGGAACCAAGAAACGGTAGTTCCAGGAAATTAACGTTTGCGCATGCGCTCACGCTATTAGTGGCCCGATGGTGATAAAATTGATTAGAGACCGCCACGGGACTAACCCGCACTATCCCTGAAAATGTCATTGAAATCGGACCATAATATCGTAGTTCAGACTGGGACAAGAATTGTAGTCAGACAGACAGACAGGGAGCCAAAATTTCCCAGAAAGCTCTGAAACGCAAGAAGCAAGTGGAAATTTTGAATTTGGAGGACATATATTTTTTTAGATCTTGCACGAATACATAGCTTTCTACCTTCGGAGTGAGGAAGCAGAAGGAGACAGGCAGGTCCCGAGTTTACCTTGAAGCCTTGTAATCCTAACACTTTCGGGGGGTGAAAATGGTTTTCCCTCAAAAATCAAAATTTTCTACTAGCATTCAACGTTGTAGCAGACCTCCCTGGCTAAATTCGGTTCGGTGACTGTCAGTGTGTCGCCAAACCTTGCAACACTCAAAACTACGGCATCAACTGATTTTGATGATATGTATTTTGAATCTTTAAATGATTTTTTTGATGAATTGATTTCCATAATTTTGGCATAATATATAAATGTACCCACATACAGCAAAATCTAAATCTTCGATTCTTCTATGGGAGCAATAGGTTCCACAGATCTGGTTCCACATAGCTTCTGATATTCAAAGGTAGGAAAACTACCTATGTCGGGTCAGTATTATATTAAAATCAATTTCAATAAATCAATATTCCAACATGAATGTTTTAATATAGATTATTTTATACCTTTCTTCATACCAAGATAATGTTCTATTGATACAAACAATTATACCTTTTCATCCAAATGGGTGGCTTTCTATTTAATGGAATAGATTAGAACCAGATACTTAGTAGGTAGGTACTCTTGGATGGGTGACCACCTGCGTGGCTGGGACCGCACATCTCAATATTTTCACGTCGGGCGATCCCGTCTCCATTCAAGGGGGTGAGGCAATGAGTTGCCATGAGCGAAATCATCAGAACAAATCCTGGTCCTTCCTTTGGAGAACTTCTGATGAAGTCTGCGGCAGACGGACGAAAATCCAGCCTGAAATGCTTGCCTACTTTACTTTACTGGTGATAGTCGAATTTTTGTCTTTCATAATCAAAATCTTAACTGTTTCGGCTTAGTTGTTTCCAAGAATCTTTGAGGGATCGCCTGAAACTTTTCAAAGCGCTATCTCAATTTTTCCCGAGAGCGGGACACGAGAGTTACTGAGAGACTCATTTACTCTCCACTGATGAAGCCATCTCCCGTGCTTTCTTAAGCCTCATTAGCTTCCAAGTCCTTTTATACAGGTCCCCTACCCCTGAGCCTGAAGCTTGTGCCCTTTCACATCCCTATTCAGACAGGAAAAAACTATCAACGGGAGAACGTTTGAAAGATGCGGTCGTCTCATCCTCTTCAAGAGGTTTGTCGAGGGGCGAAGCAAATTCAATAGGGAAAGATTTTTTAAAGTCCGCCTCTTTAATAGTCTTTTTGATGGGACGAACATAAACGAGAGTTAGACTCCCGAAAGCAGGAAACCTTCCTTGCTCAGACATTACTTTATTACATTTTTCTTCCTCATTATATCGGAGGTAGAGAATCTTAATGTTTGTGCAAGAAGTAAGAAGAACATTTCGCCCTTTAATATCGAAATTTCCTCTCGCTTTTTGTGTTCAAATTTGGTTTGAAAATAATCTTTATCCCGTAAAGTCTTGACAGAAGGGTTTCAAACTGCCGTGTATGAACGTATAGGAACGTACCTACATTGCAGAATTACCTACTTGTAGGTAGTTACTCAAGATTTTAACTTTCTTATTAGTTAGAGAGGTATGTCGCATTTCATTGGTCTCCGTCATTACGGGAATGTATAGTTGAGAGTCGCTGGGGGAATAACAGCAAAGACGAGTTGATCCAATAGGTACACAGTATCGTTCGATTCAGGCGTGACTTGAACGGTCTTATGGAGTGATAAACGATCCAGACCTGACCTGAAATGTAAACGCGTTACCCCGAATAACTTGTAGTTGTGCAGGGGGGCAGAAGTGGTCGACCCAAGGACGAGGATGTTCCACTAATGAGATTTGCTATTGGGAGACGTTAGAGATGGGGAAAGGGGTGTCCATAGCAATAGTTGAGTATTTGCTGAGCCCCTAAGGGTCCAAGTGAGGAGGACGGGCGAGGCAGGAATGACTACCGTCTGCTCACATTTCCTCTCTATATTGGAATACTCCCAAATTACTACAGGGTGGATACTGTACATGTACAATATATACTCTGGTACAGGCACCACACAATTACAATTTGAAAATTGCTCATGCACTGAGACTTGCGAAATAAAGAAATGAAGCGTCCTTTTTTGAAGTTGGTCAAAAAAATGGTTTTTTGTAAGTTTGGGGGGAAATGGGGGTAAAAACCGTTTTAGGTGGATAACTATAGGGACATGTATGATATCATATACCTATTATTCATAATAAGATCAAAGTTTCCTAGGCTCAAGAAAGGACTATCAAATAATTCTAATGAGATAGCTCGAATGTCGCCAAAACTTTGTTAAAATTGCCATGTGTATAATCGCGTTATCTGAATGAAATTCATTCAAAACACACATCCTGAACACTTTTATTCTTGAATGATTGTTCCTAGTTTGCTAGATGTTTAAATTTGCAGTTTTTAATTTGTTCCGATAATAGTTTTCAGTTTTATGGGGTTCCTAAGCTTCTTGATGGCCTTCGTGAATTTAATTTGCGCTGACGTGGTATTGTGGTATTCACACAAAGTAATGAATCTTTGAGCTATGATGAAGTTCAGAACCGAAAGTTCGGCGGATAAGTTTGAGTTTATCTGTATGAATATATATACTCCCGATCCTGTTGACTAGTCTAAGCTGATAGGTTGATTTTCAAAAGATGTAGTAGCAGCATTCAGGTTACCGACAAGTGTCAGAGCAACTCGACATGCACATGAGAACTTGAATTGCAGATTTCACATCATTACTTATTGCGGTAAGTTCAGTCACGACGATCAATCGTTTGATGATTAACATGGAGCTAGAAAGGGGACATGGGACCCGAGGGCGCTGACGTCATCCCAAAGCTACAACTGTTTATGCTCACTCTTAACTGATGAAAGTTGGAAACGTAGTCGGCACAACTTCAACTTCGTTGGGTCTGATAATCACTCAACCCTTCCCTGCTCCCGTCAACAACTCCCTACCTAGTCTATAATTATTGTAGCTTCAAACTGTGACATTCCTCTCCGTAAACCCTCTTCCTGAACTTTATTGTTGATGAGTCAGCGTAGTTATAATGTTAAGTTGATTTCCACTGATCCACGACCACCCTAGGATTCCCTAGGACATAAATAGCTGTCTCGTTTTACCAACCGCGAATTCCCCAACGAATACTGCTGTTCCTACACTAGCAATACTGTTTTTTCAAACACCAATCAATAACAAGGCAGTGTTGGGCAAATGCTACTTGGCCCGATATCCAAGACGTACAGCTCCTGGGTCCTGGGTCTTGTACCTAACAAGAACAGCAATGCCCTTTGTTTGCTTTTTGATTAAAAAATAGTTATGAACGGGAACTTCATCATGCCCTTTTGCAGGGGTCTGTTAAAATTGACGATCAACTAGCCTTACCTATATAGCGTACCACACATCAGGCACTGTTGTTGACCTGGATTTTGTAATCACTAGCTAGTCTTTACTAGGGAGCAAGACTCTTTAATTGTGGTGTTCTTCACCATATTTTTGAGAATCTGTCCAACCAGGTTATTCCAACGGCCTCATAGTGGAATAAACTGGCTATGGCAACGGCCTTATGGTGGAATAAACTGGTTCAGCGGCTTAGCATCTAGTTGGGTGGGTGACCACACATCTCAGTAATCGGCCTCGTTGGCGATCCCCTCTAAACTCAAGGGGGTGAGGCAACGAGTAGCCAACAGCGAAATCATTAGAACCATGGACTTATAAGACGGGAGGGGCTTCTAGGTCCATGATTAGAACAAATAATTCAGACGTCCTCTCTTTGGAGGACGCAATTGATGATGTCCGCGAAGCCGGGAGCAGCAGACGGATGTAAATCCAGTCTGATATGGTCGTTAACTTTACTTTGTTTCACTAGTTAGTACTTACATCTAAGTAAATAATACAATATCGGGTCTGATCTTGTGAGGTTGTTAAAATAATGGTTTGTAAATAAAACAGTAGGTAGTTTTTGTTACAGATGTTTTATTCTACAAACTTATTAGAGTGACAATAACCTACAGTTTAAATTTTAGTTTACATGATAACCAGAGAAGTAAATCCTTTTGAAAATGTAAAGTACCTAGATGATTATTATAGAATCATATAATTATAAGTTTAAGTAATTGACTGTAGGAGCCACAATTCCAATAAATCCATCATGAATTAAATACCGATCAACAAACAATCAAGAAAACAAATTAATGAAATTATATCCACCACAAAATTACTTGTAAAAAAAAAAATCGTATGCTTATTTTTTTCTTATCGATAAAGTAACTCATCAATTGTATGAATTAGTGGGATCCATTAGCGGATCTGAGAGTTGTACACTAAAGTGGTGATCGGTGTTTCATTTAATACTGGAAAATCAATCTTGATCTATATTATTACTATACTTTCTGTATCACTCTTGATTTATGCTTTGATATAATCAAGATCGTTTGAATTTAAACATGGACGCACAGGGAGATTTAATTCATGGTAAATACTTAGCTTTTTCAAGCATTGGGGTGGAAAACGAGGAAGTTATTTTTCCCCAGCCAGGTTGTACGTGAAAAGCATCAGAAAAACATGCGCTAAGCACTTTCCGATCCCGTGTGATATTTTCGGGTAGCTAGGTAATGGCTGATGCATGTTCCCTACTAAAAATGCACGACCATTTCATACAGAAGTATCCTAATTGAAAAGCGTAATTTTTTTAAAATCCTCTAAAAAAATGTATTTTTGGGGGAATAGCACCCAATAAACTTGCTACTTGTTTGAGGAAGTTAATGTAAAAACCATAATTACCTTCTTTCTCTACGTATATTATACCAAGATTAGAAGTATACACACCCACATGTACATGTTTCACATTTCAAATGTATTATCTCCGTAAATAAATCTCACTCTTTTCCACATTTTCACACCAATTTCATAGTTGTTTATTGAACGTGGAGTATGACCCATAATTTTAGTGAGGTTAATATTATTTAGGGAAATATGGTATACTGATAGAAGGTGTTAAGATTACAATTCTGGAACTTCACTTTTGAAGTTCGTCTAATTTATAAAAATATCACATGGCACGAATGATATCACAGAATAAAATATTTATATTTTTATTATAGGTATTTTATTATTTATTATTTTCAGTTCAGGGTATTACGTGCAAGAAATTGGTTTTTGAGGATTCGTAACAAATTGTTTTCCTGAACACTAAAAATTCGTATTATGATGAAAAATGAATTTCTTGTGGGATCTTATATCACATAAATATAGCGTCCAAAGAAAAACCATCAAATCCCAAATCTGATCTAAGTACTCAAATTTGCACGTAAGCCTATTTTCTCTGCAAACAGCATTAATTTATTACGGGTATAAGCTTTATGTACCTATAGAAAGAAGGGTTACAATAAATTATTGCTTGATTGATGCGGAATACAGTGGTACAATGAATAGGTACTCAGTTGTCAACATATATACGTAGAGGATGACAACAGAGTACAATCATATTCATTGCACCACTGTAGGCACCTGCACTCATAAAATTGCACCTGCTTGTGTCGTACCTATAGCATATACATCGGACTATAGAGTATAATATAAACGTCTACAGTGAGCAAACCAAGGGTGGCTTTCATGATTGACAAAATCAGATGATAGAGTAGTATAAGAAACGTCTGCATTGAGCGAATTTATTATACATGAATTCGTGGAATAGTTGGGTTGATCAGTCGGGCAAACTGTTAACTCCTAATTAACAAAACTAATTAACAATTTTCAAGTAAACGGTTTGCCAGATAGGTGCCAATCACCTATTGGTCAATCTATTTTTGTTGTAAACTAACGTTTTATTCAATTCCTATTTTAACAGAATGTTTGTAAATAAAAGATTATATTTCTGATTTTAGAATGATCAATTATTAAGAAACCCTAAAAATAGGCACCTTAACGATCTCATAAGTATTTGCTTAGAAGAGCAATGATGGTACAACAATACAGTTCGAACTGTCCTTTATTGTTGAAATGAGGTAGGTAGGTACCTTACGTATTTTTATCTGTAAATATTTGTGATGGAGGTTGTCTAGGTTCACGCTCTGTCTAAATGCGTAAAAACGAGTGAACCCAACGTTTTGACTGATTATCGATATTATTAAAATGTTTAAAAAAATTATTGTTATTCAATATTATTGTTGAGGGAGAGCTGCAGGTTTCTGCTGTAGTGCCTACTATGTATAATAATTATGGACTATTCACCGAAGCTATTTTAGTAGATGCTTTTCTGCAAAATCTATTTGGCAAACGATTTAAGTGGATCCGGAATATCATCAGGTAATCTGATTTGGAAAAGTGTTAATGATGAATCCAACGAATTCGTAGTCTTAATGAATTATTACACTTGTATGTAGGTCTACGGGGAAAGACTTGGTTGTTCGAGGAAGGAGTTTCTCTTCCTCTTGAGAATCTTCTCCAAATCGAACCACTCAGCTTTGGGGAGCGTTCCGACTCTGTAGGGTTCGAGGTGGCTGTCCGACACCGACTGGTGACCCGCTTGCTGGAACGCGACAGTCGCGTCACGACCTGCCTGCTCCAGCAGAACTTCCGCTCCTCCAGGGTGCTAGACAGTCGGTACAAGGAGCTGAATTAAT
>JAEMON010000009.1:20260684-20276821 GCA_030264115.1 Lygus lineolaris | reverse complement strand
TGAAAAAATCTGTTTATCCTACTATTTTGCTTATTCTCTCAATTACTAAAGGGAGTTTCTGTTGTCTTCATGAGTTGTTACATATGATGTCCTATTACCCCACATGGCTAGGAAAGTATACTAAGATGACCATAATTAAGAGAAAAAAATCCTTAGCTTTTCCAAGGTAAGAAAGTAGTGTCAAGCTCTCCTCCTGATTTGTTTTGATCTGGTGTCACAATAATAAATTAAAATTTTCTCTATTTGTAGGCTTCACCAACATCATTCGTATCCTACTCACGAGTATAAATATTGAGGTGGGAGAACGTCACCTCCATAATTTTGTTCTGTAAATGAATGTACCTTCGATGACTAAATGTTGTTTTAAATTCGATATTAAGACTGACTCGATACGTTTGAGATGCCCAGGGGCCCTCACAGTTCTAAATGCGGTCCTGGCAATACTATTGAACTTAATTGATTCACATCTCTAAACTCGATTAAAAGATTATCCTCATCAACCAACGCATCGGTGGACGGCCAACGAAACCTGGGTACCTATCCACATGAATATTTCCAAATGTTATTATGAGATTTGATGATGTTTAATCGAGTGGTACCATCTGTTTCTGTTTTGCTTGCATAACAATAGCATTAACAATACATGGCAACAGTAACAGTAACATGCAAGGTTTTGAGTTTTCCTACTAATTTCCAAAACAAAATCAGCTCTTCTGACTAGAATTTCGGAAAAATAGGATTTTTGGAAAATCGAGTTTTAAGTCAGAAAGAATTGATTTAATTTACCATTACCAAAGAATGTGAACGGCATGAAGAGAGGTTTTTTTCTGCAATCCGAAGCACACTTACAAAAGGAAAGGAGACCCAATCAGGATTTTCAACAAATACAAGATACCCAAGATTACAGGAAATAATGATTGGTGGAGTAGGTAGACAACGGGATATGAAATATCCATAGATATATAACCAAGATCTTCAGGCATCTAAACGTTGGAAAGTCCCAAATTCACAAATACAGGTTATACCTCTCCGAAATCTATTGTCCCACGTTACACGATTCTCTCCTTTATGCGAACGGATGAGGCTATTCATAAACCTGATGGGCTTTGGAGAGCCTGGAGTGGCCTCACAAGCTGGAAATTGGATATTGACAGGTCTGACAACAAGAGCCTATCTGTATCGCCTGTGGCAAAACCTCCGTAATAATAGACAGAGCTTCTCTGAAAAAGAATAAAGTAAAAGTGTAGCTGATCAGAGAACACGAAAAACCGAGAAAAAAAAGCAGGTAAGAGGGCACAGAATACCGAGTCAGGGTGTAGAGGGTAACCCGACTAATAGTAATAAGGCATGTTATGGGCTGAGGGGAGAAACCTGTTCCTTCTAGGGGACTCTGGGCGGGGCCTGGGCCCCCAGACACGCGGGCAGACGTGCAGGCAGGCAGAAGCCGCTCATACGGGGTAGTGCGAGCTCAACTCATGTTTCAACGACCTGAGGACGTCCCCTTCAGGTCAGGATTCCAGCATCAGAGATTCATCTTCATTTCTCATCTCCGGCGATACACTGGCACACTTACGTCAGAGCGCGTCACGACGGGTAAGTCACGAAATAAATCTCCATTATCAATCAATCCCTCCATCGAGCATTCAGAGACTTTGTTTAAACTACAATATTCCGATTGAATAGCTACAACAATATCATGTTCTACATAACTCTGCAATGAATACGACAAAATTCATGACAAATTCCTCGAATAACAAGACAGGGACAGCAAGATCTCACCAAAGAAGCGACTTCCTATTCAAGCTGTATTCAATCCCAGAAATATGAATGAAGGATTTTCTATTCCTATTCGTCTTAATCGTTAATCGTGGTAGGCACTGTCAAAGCTCAACGATTAGCCGCTTTCTCCAATGATTAGTAATATAGGATCATTGGTTTTGTTGGTCAACTATAGTTAACTACTGCGCTACTGGTATAGGTAAGCTGTAGTTACTGTACCTACTCCTAAGCAAGTATATACCTAAGCAAGTATATACCCAACGTAGCTGTATGTAATTCATGGTTCTCCATTCAACGTAGTAGTTGTAGGAAGATGTTTTTTTTTTTTTTTGGGATGGTTTTAACTGTAACAGTCCTTTTAGATCAATTTTTAAGTGAAATACCTACCAAAACCCAAAGGCAAGCACGTCATTTTTAGCAATTTTTTTACTTTTTCTCTAAAATGAATCGAGAGAGTTTAATGAGATTGGTATACAATGAGTTACCAACCCTTTCTGTACTTAGATACAAGTGATATCCCTCACCTCCAGAAAAATACTCTTGAGGGCCTTAACTAGCAGAAAAGCATCCGAAATTGCCATTTTCGTGTTTGTACAAGTTAGGAAAGTAGTGTGACGCTAAGCATAGATTTTCGTATCTGGTGTGTTATCTATAAAATCAGTTGATCATCCAAAAATGGTGTAGGGCATCTACTTTCAATAGCCTATCGACTGAAATATGAAAGTTGAGGTTGGTTGGAATACCTTCTGAGTTCTTGGTTTTCTGGATAGTTTTGTTTTATAGTTTTCTTGACACGTGATCTATTTATCACTATCGGTACACGAAATAGGTACCTACCACATTATGTTGATTCACCAAAACTTGCTTAATCATAATATTAAATTTAAAAAATATATGGAATGATATGAGCCACATCTTCTGAGAAACACTTCCCGTACCAATGCAATATATTCGCACTAGGAAGTACCTAATCTGAATGTCGGGTACGTTATTTATGATGATAAACAAATTTAAATAGATTATACGTAGTGCCCTACGCAGTCTCGACTCCGCCATTCATGCCCATCTCACTCCCCTTGACCCGTTCATTCCATTTATTGAACAATAGAATATCAGCTGAGACAGTCATTGTCTTTTCGAGCTGAACTCGCTACTCAGTTCGCAACGTTTGCATTTCCATGCGATTATCCTCGCCCTCAATCACGTCGAAACCAACTACGATCATAGCATAAAGAACAACGTAGGTGCCTGTTGAAACAAAATTAATAAATTACGTAGAACATTATCGAGACAGGAAGGCGGCTTCCGGCGCATCTTTCCGTAAATTCCTATGCCGCACAAGGAAGCGGACAGGTTATAGAATTCGTGGTCGTAGAATTCGAAAATAGAAGTAGGTAAGATCATGACTCAAGGTTTGTATCGAAGTACTAATGTTTATGTTTAAATAGTGCAGACATAGACTGTACTATAGGCAACCTGAATGTAGAAGTTCCCACCATATTATTTTTTGCGACCAATGTCCAAAATGTTGGTACCTACCTAACTAGGTAGTTAATGTTATATAGCTAACTGACGAGAGGTACTTCTTACGTTTCAGATGACGCTGTATAACATGAAATATGCGGTTTATGGAATGAATCCATGTCCTAAACGATAGTACCGAAAATGGGGTTGGAGAAAGGAAGAGAGGAAAGTTTGGTGAGCATCCCTTACTATCGCAGATAAGAACATAACGTCGAACCAAAATTTTCACTCCGATCACAATTAATATACATTTATTAATGATATAATTCTGCATATGCATAGTCTGATAGTTCAGTACGTTTGACCAAGAAGCCTGAAGAAAAAAAATTTAAGACATTCAAGCCTAATAACTAAGTGTTGCAGGATTTGCGCGATAAATCGTGACCCAGGTATTAGAAGAAGCTATGGCTAGAAGAAGGAAGTGGAATCCAGCCACTATCACATCCTTCGCCGTGGGGTTCATCCTGGGGCACCTCCTTCTCCACAAAGACGGTTGCTCATCAGGATCCCCTTTTGAAACTACTGACGATTTGCGCACTGCCGTCACACCACTGGAGAGTGGCTCACACCCTGAGGATGACATCGGGAACAGGCCGGATCTAGGACGGACGGGAGGTCTCCTGTTCGTGGGGGTGATGACGGCACAAAAGTACCTTGACACGAGAGCGACCGCAGTCTACCGGACATGGGGGAAGAAGATACCTGGAAAGGTAGGTACAATTTTGTTTGCCTTGCCATTTATGTACATCGATGAGATTCATCAAGGAATAGCTAACGTGAATACTGATATTACTGAATATATAGTATTACTCGGCAATACTACTCCTATTGAACTTATATTATTAAGTACCTATGTAGGACGTCTCCCTCCTCTGGAGCAAGAGAGCAAAAGGTAACTTACCTAACCAGGGTACCAATCACTGAGCAACCGCCCTGGTAAGCTAGCACGACGTAGGTACTTACTGTTAGGTAGGACCCAAGGTGCGTGGACAGGTGTCTCTCTACACTTGGGACACTTGGAAGTAGGAATAGAACTTCCTTGGTACTATCCAAAGTGCGTAGAGAATTATATTCCTACTTCCATGCTCTCTACGCACTTTGGATAGTACCAAGGAAGTTGGAATTGAAATTAATTAATAAATAAAATTAATTACTTCCAACTTCCTTGGATAGGAATTACCCTCTTTTTAACTGAGAAGGTAATAAGTACCCGATATACTCAGGGTAATAGGCGGTTTTGGCAACTTATAAAGTGGATACCTAGTTGTTATAAATATTCTACAAAATCAATGGATGGATTATTAAAGTTCTCAAAGTCCTTATTGTTACCTTATTACTCGTGGATGATAATTTGTAGACACCTAGGTATACACTTCTCTTGAAAACACAAAAAAAAAACAACAACTAAATGGCGACAAAAATGAGAAAGGTTGTATTTGGATGAATGAGGGAGGGTTGTTACCAACAAAATCATGAAGTTCAGGTACACCCTTTTGGTTCAGGTACCTATCAATTTCAATAAAGAACCTTTGAATCGAGCACGAAACAATTTTGTTTAACCCCTCCTCTAAATATGATGTTTCACGTTTCAAGATACATACATAGAAAATAGAATTATAGAAAATAGAATTCGAAAAAAAATCCGTCCGTCCGCCACCTTTTTGCCCGAAATTAATCATTCATTGACCAAAATTGATAAAATTCGATTTAATAGGTCCTATTTGGGTTTAGTTCTGCCTTGAAGCTGCTCTTCGTTACTGTCAATCATCTCTAAGTGGTGGATGACATTTTCAAAACGCTGTAGCTCAAAAAATCTCAATGTAAGGGTATGTTTTTTTAGATAGATCACAATTTTTAGCATCGAATGAAGC
Source organism: Lygus lineolaris (assembly GCA_030264115.1). NCBI lineage: Eukaryota > Metazoa > Arthropoda > Insecta > Hemiptera > Miridae > Lygus > Lygus lineolaris. Next base: position 20,271,647 of record JAEMON010000009.1, on the reverse strand, counting down.
CAGGCAGAACACTGTTGTACCAGTTCTGTAACCGTTCGGTCCCCATAATGAGGGAGGAGAGAACGGAGAAAGAACAGAAACACGAGTGTGATTCGCAAAGTGAGCAAATCGCGTTTCGAAGATCAGCTGATTCTATAAGTCGAGTTTATTCCAAACCGATCAACAATTTCAAGCTTGATGGTGTAAGTGCCTATACTAAAACTGAATGAAGAGATTCGAGGTTTTCTTGTCTCTTTAGTTCCTACCTACTTCGGGATATCACAGATTGAGGTATACCTGATCTTATTTATACGTAAGAAAAAATTAAACGTTAAGGAAGGGTCATGTTTGTGACAACAGAAACACAGTGTTCTAAGTAGGATTACCAAAAGGTAAGTATGCGGAAAATAATAAACCATTGTGTAATCATTTGCAGCATTTTTTCCTTATTTCGGTTGAGTTCGTGAAAATGTGGGGATTCCGCTGACCGGCAAGTTATCGCGGTTCTCAGAATAGAACTGAAAATAAACCAGCCGAATCGTTTTCGAAACTATCTGTGTGATGTTATAAGCTTTGAAGTAGGCACGTACCTGTAAAAACTAGGACCTACGTCACGTTTTATATTAATTTCCTAGTTGTTGTATTGTTGGTATTTTTCCTCATAGTTGTATAATAATAAATTCTGTGAGTTACGATATAAGTATAAAGCATCCGCAATCTGAATCAGACCTTTCGCAAATTGAATTAAACCCCTCTGAACATGATAATGATTAAAGTAAAATCCTGAAGTAAAATACTGAAAATGATTAACTAAAAGATTAATTCAATTTGCCAAAGGTTTAACTTTTTTTTTTGGAAGTTGAATTCAATATGCGAAAGGTTTAAATCAGAATATGCGAATGCTATACCTATAACTTCATGATGAGTTGTGACTATTTTATTCCATCTTCCAAGTGAAGGGCACGAGTTTATTATCCAAACCTGTTCAACATGTTACATCTGATTTTACTTACCTACCTCTCATAGCTGAGAGAGACTTAACTAATCCTGTTTAACTTCAGCAGGGTGTTCAGCAGAAAGCCTAAGGATCGCATTTTATAAAAATGTGATAAAATTATAATGAGTGATGATTAGGTAGGTACCCGAATTATCTCACACTGCCCTCCCATAATTTCTGAGTGCTCCGAAAAATTCCAAACGCCCTACACTCCTAGTCAAATTTTATGCTTCAACGTAAAAATTATGCCTTATAACTCGTACCTTCTTGACCCGAAGGGTGAAGAGAAAGTATTGCATTCTACCTAAAAATGTCTGAAACTCAGCCAGTACCCAAACCAAAAACCTAAAACGGATTTGTACGCACCATCTGTACGCAAACTAAAACCAGCAACTCATCATATACCTACCTTACCTGCATATATGAAACATCTAGGTAAGTATACAAGATAACGACTGAGGTAAGAATTCCGATTTCAAGGCTTGATTTCTATGCAGCACATAACTCCAGCAGACATTTTTAAGCTTTCAAGATCAATGTTGTAAGAGACAATACTAGAACAAATAGGCAAAAACCGTCGTTTTTTCCCGGGCTTGTGGAATTTTATACAATTCATTGCATTACTCTTTCTCTCCCTCTTTTGTGATATCCAATAACCCTCATTTCCAGGAAAATACTAGAAGCTCCATTACCTAGCAGAAAAACACCTAACGCGTTTTTCGTGAGAAAGTACAACCACCTTATTAAAGGCTTAGGGATTAACCTTTAATAATAGGTAGGTAAGTGCTTAATATCAGCGGAATGTCGTCCAAAGAGTCTCTAGTGCGTGATCCACCTACCTAAAGTGTATACGCATATAGGTAGGTAATTGAGGGGCCAAGGAACGGATGAAATTCGTTTTTCCAATTTTTCTCAGCGAAATCTGGGCCTATTTTGATGCGTTTTGCGGCATTTGTATTATTATTCAACTTTCTAGGGCGATCAGCTACGTAAATATAATTTTAATTTTGTAATTTTAAATTTTGCACCTCCTTTAAAAAAAATCAAATTGGCATAACGACACCTCATCTCCCTAGAGAATGATAAAATGGGAAGAATATCGCCTACCGCATCAAAATCCGTTGAAAACTGGCTGAGAAAAATGGAAAAAACTGTGCAACGCTAAAATGGTTAGGGGATTAAGAGTTCCTATAAACTCTTCGATAGCCGGGATTTAAGCATGTTTGATGAAATTTTGGGCTCTGTCCCTTGCCCCCCTCAACGTACGTAAACGGCAGATTTCGTTTTGAACCAATCGCTCGTTTTGTTCGCAGATCGTATTTTTCTCGTCGGAAGGGTCGAGAGCGCCAGACAGCCAACCCGACTTGCCGCTCGTCGCTTTGCCAGATGTGGACGATTCCTACCCGCCCCAGAAAAAATCCTTCCTCATGCTTCAGTACATGTGGGAAAAGTACGGTCGCAGCTTTGAGTGGTTCTTGAGGGCCGACGACGATGTTTACATTCGCCCAGACAAAATGGAATCCTTTCTGAGGTGAGTTCAATGGGCAAACAAAAGCGTCTTGTGACAAAAAACGTTTCATGACCTTTTTACTGAAAAACTTCCAACTAGCCGTGGCAAATCCATTAGCCATGGATAAGGTGGTCATCCAGGCAGTCCCCGACTACAGAAAATTTGCGTTTCACCACGAAGAGTACGAACAGAGAATAGAATGGATTTTCCCATGGATTAGACGTACCCATGGACATTTCCTTCTTCCATGAAATGTACCTATACCTAATAAGTCCAATATTTAGCAGCTAAGTAAATGGGATCCAAAACAAGACAGGCAGGTCCATGTGGTTCGAAAATTGGACAATGGGGAACAGGATTGCATTTTTTTTTTTCAACTCAACAGGATTCATGTCAAACGTCATAAGTCATTTAATCGAAACTTGGTCGAATGTAGAATCGTAGTTTCTCTTTATGACCCCATAAATCAGTCCAGTTATAATAATTCATTACCCTACAGTTCTTCGTAGCTTCAATTTTTCAAAATTTATTTATTCCTAACTAAATTATTTGATGATTTTCCTATAACAGAATAGTCCTTTTCCATAGAATAATTTATTTTGTCCTGCTAGATCACTAAAAACTTACAATGTGAGGCACGGAGATAGATTTTCCTCCTTCAAGACAGCTCAGTCATGCGGGTTTCAGTATATTTAGGTGCCTACCTACTTACTCCCGGATGAAACTAGAAGTAACATACTGGCGGGTAATTTTGTTAGGTACCTACCTACTTAATGGAATCAATAATATTCATTCAAAAGTTTCAATAGGTAGTTTGGATCATTGGATAGTACGCCAGTCAGTTCACGAAAGAGAGAGAGCAATCCATAAAAAGAGTCACAGTTCGTCTTAAGATAATCGTTGATGAATAGGGCAATAGAGAATCTATTAACGGGTCACGAGTCCGCAGAGCGTGAAATATTAGACAGAAGAAGGTTTTGGGTAATCTGATCTATGAGATCCCTCTTGCGTCAACGATAATGACCCATTTTAAAAGGAAGAGATAGTTATGAAAAAATTGTAATCAGAAAGCGACGAACGAACATTACAGATCCATTAGGGATGCATCCATCAGAACCTGGAGAAGATAGGTGGGTACTCAATCTATCAAACTAAAGGATATTATTCAATAGTCATTCCTACCTACCAAGTAGTAAAAAACGTAGGTGATTCTGTCTGTATATTGATCGTATTCATGAAATTTGATTTATTTTCTGTTTCATGCACGATTTGAAAACGATCGGTATCATATTATCTCAATCTTTTCACTATATCGGTTACTGGATTTTTGCCCGTATATTGGTCTTGGCGCCCAAAGAGATCTGGTTATTTTTCCAAATCTGAACCCAAGGGTGTTTTGGGTGAGGGGAGTTTAGTAAATCAGCGGTGTTCAGTTATCAAGCTCTCGTAAATTATCTAAACTTCATGAAAGTAGGGAAATAGCTCAGAATTATTCGACGTTGTTTTAGAGACCCCAAAATAGACCCTAGAATAGTAGTCAGGAGAGACGGTGGGGAGTTTAGGTATTACGGCAGTTTTTCCGTCCTACATGATTCAAACTGCGTGAAACTAAACAATCGCCAAACTACCCTGTACAACGGATGGGTTAGCCAGCTAGTTTTATAATAATGGTATAAGGGCGTATTTCTCAAAATGAAGAGGTCAGAATCACAAGCAGAATGATTTATCAGAATCACTACCTACCTACAATGATTTATCATCAACATTTATCCATCTATTTTAATCTGGGTATTTTCATTTATTCCTTCAATTTTACCATCAGAAAGAATTTCAGTCAAATTCTTAAATTTATGACTTGCCCGTGGGGTTGTTCAAATTTCAGACCAGGTTGCTCAAATCCTTTTCAAAAAAGTACGAGTATAATAGATTACCAAAATATCCTTTTTTATCGCTACTCATTAAAAATACCGACGACTTTGATTAATAGGTCTGTGGACTCCCGACGTCGGTTATTCATTGGACAGGCGGGGAGAGGGAACCAGGAAGAGTTTGGACTTCTGAGCCTCGAGTACGACGAGAACTTCTGTATGGGCGGTCCTGGCGTCATTATGAGCCGATTCACCCTCGCCAAAGTTGCCCAAAACGTTCGGTAAGTAAAATGAGTAACTAGGAACATATACCTATAAGGTTATCAAGAATCCAGGTATTGATGACCACCCGTTTACCTGCGATTATTGACCTCCTATAGAATTTTTTAGGAGCTGAAGAATAGTTAAAATGGAGAAATGAAACAATCTTTATAAAGCGCAGTGTGCGTTTTCAGGGCAACCATGTCTCCTATATCAATCAATACCATTATTTCTTCAATAGAAGAGTTCACACAATATAAACACACCATCAGATTAATAGTCCCTGGCCTATAATATAAACTCGCCTGAAACTGCTCTGTTCAAGATTTGCTGACATACACCATAGTTTTGGTGATCGGCGTGGACTTTGCTTTGCACATATATTGATATATAATGTATTGCACGTATAGTGATACTGATGGGCGACATCTATTTCACTCCCAGTGTGTCGTGTTGCCATTTCACTCCGTACCGTTCCACTCCGGTGCTGGAACCAAAGAATATACCTTTCACTACCGTCTTGTTCCATAACTCCCAGCCAGGTGGCGTGTTGTATGCTTGTATGTTGATGACTTCGTTGTAGGTAATAAGGGAAACCCTATACTATGTGAGGTATAAACCAGAAGCTAACATTACAGTTCGGCAGTAACAAAGTTTGCATCACATGATTTACAGGCAAAATCGAAATAGGTACCTCAAAGTCAGCAAAACTACCGAAATGCACAGCCGAAGTTTTCCCAGCTATTCAGTCCATAGATATGGAAACCAAAAAATTTGAAATGTTCATTATTCACACTGATCTCATCGACACGTAGATGCACATAAGATGGAAGCAACGCTGGGTAAAACGAGCGATTGACTCAAAGGAGGGAATGAGGCCGTAGAATTACCTATTTTATAACACAACCTTATAATATGATTTTGACAGCTTACGAGCCAGTAAGTCATACAGTGCTTGCATAATAAAGATCTCATTCAATATCGCTTAAAATTTCTCAAAATATGATTTCGAAGTGAAACCATTTTTTCGGAGTGCTGAGTTGGTGACGGGAGTGAATGGAACACCCCCCACAGCACTGATGGGAGTGAAATGACAATTTTGTTTGGAGCAGGTAGTGAAATGGCAGCCGCCCATATATGGTTGGTAAGAATATGCCACTTCAGCATAAATCCTTTAAACATCAGGGATCAAAATTTTTTAAAAACACCGTAATAAACATTTGAAAAACACAGAAAACCAGCAGGAAAATAGGACGGTACGTAGGAATAGGTACGTACTTGGAGATATGTCCAATTGAAGAACATATTCTAAAAAATTAATCTATGCATGCATTACAAGGAATGTCTTTTCCGTTGGAGTTTATGAACCTACCTCAGGAGGAAGGAAATCTAAGAGGAAAAAAATGATTTTTTTCGACATTCCAATATTTAAATAGCGAGCTTATTAGCCCCGAACGAGTTAATGCGTTTTTATAACACCATAGGTAGGTACCTTCTTTTTAGAATGCGTGTTTCTCAAAACACGGAAGACCCCAACAGAACTTGGAGGAAGGTAAATTGATAACTATAGACACATTCTACAATAATTTGAAGGATTGTTTTGTAATAAATTATCACCAATATAAGTAGGCCTGTGTATATTACATTTAAAATGTACCTCAGTTTTGTTCATCAGGTATTGTTTGAAGAACTTGTACACGACTCACGAAGATGTGGAGCTCGGGCGCTGCGTTCAGAAGTTCGCAGGAATCCCCTGTACTTGGTCATATGAGGTAGGCACTTGAAATTCGAGAATAAAGCGGACCATTGCAGTTTCAACAACATCTTGCTATCCTTAACATGAACATTGCATTTTAAACGAGAAAATAAAAGTTCTAGTTATGATGATTAAATTGCACCTGCAACCCCAGAATTCGAAAGCATTATTCGACAAATTCGAAAATTCCACTGCGCCAAAATAACTGGCCTTAAGTCTGCAGAGATAACCTGCAGTGATAATTCTCTTATCCTATTACACGAATTCGAGAGTCAAATTCCGACGTAATTCGATTTCAAATTTTATCCGCAAAACTGTGATTTTTGTTTGTTGGCGTAGATGCAAACAATATTCTACCACAATGGAAGCGGAAATACGGCGTTCAATGGCAGCCTCAAAAAGAAGGAAATTCATCGGGCAATTACCCTCCATCCGATCAAGGACTACCACAACATGTATAGAATTCACAACTATTTCAAAGTAAGTCAGCAGACACCCAATGCAAGGATAATAATTGTTATTTAGACATTCCTAACGCTGACTATAAAATAGTTAACCAACAGTTATAGTTTTAGCTACCTACTAAACAAATTATGTAAGAGGAGGTATTTGGCTCAGTAAAAACGATTGGTGGATGGTTATTTATTGTAGGCACTCAAGCTCTGAACCAAAGTAGGGAGTTTTTAACATTAAATGATAGTTTTAAATTCGATGATATCAATAGTAAGAAAGAATGTGTATTCGTATGTTTTTTTTTGTTCAAAATACTTTTTCATTAAATTCGCAATTTTACTCAAGTACTACTTATTATAGGTTTAGTGGGTTATTTATTGACTGAGCTGATCTGATAGGCAAAACAACCACGTCCAACCAAGAGACACGGCTCCTTCTTGATTGAAAAGGAACAGACATGTCGGTTCTCTCTGAGGAGATTGTAACGTAGTAACCCTTGACCTTCTTGACTATAGGTTAAGTCAAGTTAATCAAGAAGGAGCCACAAGTCACAAGTCCGGAAGAGTGTGGATACCGCGTGGTTGTTCTGCCTATCAGATCAGCTCAGTAAATAAATAACCCACAAACCCCAAATAAACCACTGATAGTTGGAACTGAGGGCAGACTAAAAAAGTCACCATCCTATCGCGTCACTACGTACTACTTTATTAATCAATTATTATTTTATTGGAATTCAAGATGTTGAAAGTTAGAGAGGAAAAATTCAACCGGATTCAAGTGCAAAGAGATATTTTGGCGATGGCTTCACTTCTACAGGAAAACGAGGTTTTAACGGAAGATGAACGCAAGAACGTAACCCTTTTAGGTGAGTCTCTTCTTTTTACTCTAGAAAAACAATTCTGTCTATAATATCAATCAAACATTTTGAATGAATAGTGAAAGATCTTTTATACCTACTCGTAGAAGAAAATGGTAGGTAGGTACCTAGCTAATGCTTTTTTTAAACAGGAAAACCACCTGGACTGACGAAATTCCGCCCAATAAACTACTCGGAACTCCTGGCTTGGGATTTCCTTCAGAGATCTATTTATTCACCTACAAAATTCAACCCCAGAATGAAGATTGGTTCATCGCTCCAAGAAGGGCTAGACGACGTTGTGAGAGAGGTAAAGACTGTGTCACTGATTTCTCACATTTCAAGAGAGACCCCCTCTAAGAAAGATAGATACCTAATTACGGCCCTTTCTTGTATAGGATATTAGGTTTTAATTTTTATTTTTTTATTTTTTTTAAGATGGTAAGAGACATTTTTGTTCTCTAACGAGTGATTTTCATGGTTACTTTTTAAAACCTCAAAGGAGAGATCTCAGGGAGATTGAAAATGTCCAATAAGTAACTTATGGGGTACTTATCCGAAGAGAGCATTAAGGTCTTCAAACCCTACTTATGATGTCCCTCACCCTCTCTCATCTGGGGAGAGTGGGACTCTCCTAATATATTTTAGACTCGGTTAACCGGGGTTCTGAGTTGAAAATTGTCCCTACAGGGTTTTGTCAAAAACGGGAACAATTAGGTAAAAAACCCAGAACAAGGTACCCACCTAAACCTACACGGTTTTTGGTCGGGGTCGGCCTGGACCAACTCCAGTCTTTCTACATATTTATATCTACCTGCTCTTCTTCAAGAGTAGCCAGTACCTACCTAAATCAAATTTTCAGGATTGATTGGTAGGTTGGTACATTCACAAATATTTCAATCTATAACCTTTCCTGAGTGTTGGCTCTGCAAAGTGAAGCACCATTAGAGTGAGTCGGACTTTTATCCATTGTCCTGAGAACAAAATATGAAGAAAAATAATGCAGACTATTTCAGTACAGTGCCGGTTTATTATTCCATAGGTGATGGATATGATCAATATGTACTCCAAGCAGAGAGGACGAGTGATCGATTTTAAAGAAATTCTGTACGGATATACGAGATACGACCCGCTTCATGGAGTCGACTACATATTGGATATGCTTCTAGTCTACAAAAAGTACCGCGGCCGTAAAATGACTGTGCCTGTCAGACGGCACGCTTATCTACAGCAGCAGTACACAGGTGAGTACTAGTAGTAATCACGAGTGGGTATCTTGGAGAGCGATGCATCCTGCATGGGTGTCATACTGTCTATTTGGACCTATATAGTCTGTTCAATCTCATAGGTAGGTATCTGTAGATACGAAATCAATCACAACAGCTAGTAACTCTTTTCTTACGATCATTTACAGGGGTTACCATAAGAGAGATCCGCCCCGAAAAGGACAACCATTCTGAGAGCAATCACATCACGGATAGCAGCTCTTTGACTATTGGGATAAAAAATGTGCTGGACAAAAGCATCAACAGACTTAGCCGAAACTTGCCTGCTCTACTCTTCAGCCCGCACTCACCCCTGGCTATTAGCCAAACCGAGTCCTATGAAAGTATCAACGACAGAACTATCAACTTCATTCTGCCCTTATCAGGAAGATTCGACACTTTTCGACGGTTCGTACAGAACTTCGAGACGGTCTGTTTGAATAACCGGGAAAAAGTTTCATTGATGGTCATAATGTTTCCGAGTGAGCAAGAAAACACGACACAGAGGATAATAGACACGATAAGAGGACTGCAAAAACAGTATCCCAACACCCTGATCCGATACGTGTCTCTTTACGAGAATTTCGCCAGGGCCAGAGCTCTGTCGGTAGGAGCAACTCACTACGAGAGCAGGGACCTGTTGTTTTTCATAGATGTTGACATCGTCTGGAGGACGGAGGCTTTGAGAAGGATACGAAGACACACACTGTCAGGAGCGTCCGTCTATTACCCGATAGTGTTCAGCGAGTTCGATCCTCAGCGAGTTTACAGGCAAGGGGTGAGCCCTAATCACTTCGCCATCTCCGAGAGGGCGGGCTACTGGAGGCAATACGGCTTTGGAATTTGTAGCATGTACAAGAGCGACTTAGAAAAGGTAAAGTGGTATGAGTATGATACACATTATAACACGTTTCATTCTACATGAGTTCACTTGATCAATGAGAGGAGGAACTAATCATTGCTCAGATCCAACATTTAAATTGTAGGCTACTTGTCAAAGTACGTTTAATTCAACAGGAATTGTTCGGAAATCATAGGACCTAATTATTAAATAAATTATAGAAACAGTAAATTCTCTAATCATGGGTTCAATTTTCAGGTTGGGGGCTTCAATACTTCAATAGTCGGATGGGGTAAGGAAGACGTGGATTTGTTTGAAAAATTCGTCAAGTTCATGCCCGAATCCAAGCTGAGAATCTTTAGGGCTCCAGATCCCGATTTGGTACACGTTTACCACCCCGTGGTGTGCAATTCCAAGCTAGGGGTGGAGCAACTGGCGATGTGTAAGGCGAGCAGAGCCGATAGCTACAGTTCTATGAACCTTTTGGAGGAGGAACTAAGGCAAAGATCGTACAACGGGGTTCGGTGATGAACATGACAAGAAGAGAACAGAAGAGACTGGAGATCGCAAACCCCACACTCCATCATCATTTATATATTTTTTCTGGTGTCACTGTGATAAGAGGAGCTATTATAATAGAATCGGGATTTGGAAGGCTGGACTTTCCCATGAAGCATCACATACTATGCAACCTACTTGTAAATGACAAAGGAAGTAATTTAAAAAACGCGAAACTCACAATGAAAGACTGTAAATAATATGTAAATAATTATGTAAATTTGTATGTAGATAACTTGTGAAATGCTCAATAAATAGGTAGGTATACAGTGGCGGCTGGTGGTCTGTATTAGGACTGGGGTATAATATATACCTATAATTTCCTAAGATAAGTAAAAAGGATGACTTCGAGACGTTAGGGAGGAGGAGGAGGGGGGGGGGGGGGGGTTCTTAAATAGGTAAGTATTCATATTTTGGGCCTTTATTTATTTGAAAGAATAGGAAAGGAAGTGCAGCTCAATTGGACCAAAAAGGAGAACAAAAACGAAGAGGCATATTTGATTTGGGAAGAAAATAATTTTAAAGGGATTTGAAAAGCAGTTCTATGACATCTTCCAGTTCTTGTATGAAAATATTGAGATCAACGTTTCCAAATCGCAAGTGTTGGGTTATTGTGAAG
>JAEMON010000009.1:20164176-20179737 GCA_030264115.1 Lygus lineolaris | reverse complement strand
CACCTTCTCAACGCCTTTGCATGACATACAATATAATCTAGGCACCTAGCATTAATTTCAGGACTCTAAAACATACCATACACTTTCGACCTTTACGGTACGCATCGCATCAGACCAGTTAGGCTAAAAACGCAAGACCTTGAGGTCTTGAAGGAGAGGAAAACCTTTGCGCCCGATTCGGTGCCACCAAGGCCTTTAATCCATCGAAATACTCTCTATGATTCATAAATCAATTTTGTGATTATTAGTAATTCTGAGATTGGTTGGTGCTCCAATTTGGTGGCAACCTGAAATATTGGTCGGATTTATGCGATACTTATGGATGGTGAAATTCGGTAAATAAATACGGTTGAGCAAATAATGTACAATAATGTCTTCTTGAACAAACAATTACAACGGATACAAACAATTTCAACAATTTATTTAAAAACTCATTCGATTCAACTAGGGTTTCTGAAGAGACTAACTTATCATTTATTCGAATTATCAAGTGTCTACTCTAAGGACATTTTGGTTATTAATAGAAGTTGTCAGATTAATTAATTCAATCGATACGACGAAAGTTAGGTAACCAACGTCTATTGTTCTACGTCAAAATTTTATTTTACAGGTGCAAGCCGGAGTCCGGCGATTCTGGAAAGGTGGATTCGCCGAGAGCTAAAGATATGCGGTTACTTGGGATTGAATTCGCGCCCCTCAAGGTGATAAAGATAAATAGTTGAATAACATTATTGAAATTTACATGACTCTGAGCGAGGTTGTTGACTTGATTAACATATATTTACTAGCGGAGTAGGTACATTATCCCTTCACAAACGATGAAACAATGAAATTATGCAAAACGAAATCGATAAAATATGCCAAAAAGTGCAAAAAAAGATTTTCTAGAGGAAATAACAACAGATTCAAGTTTGGAATGAAATACCCGGTAAAAGAGAAATAAGTGATAATCAAGGGTTGGGTCTGAAGGACCTGGTTTCCCCTCGATTGCCGATACAGCGATACAGCGTTTTCAATGAAAAGAAACAGATTGCGCACAAGTCCGCTACACAGTGAGACATTTTCATGTCCCCTTTGATTATCCATTGTCCAAAAGTTTACTATATCCATTTATAACGTACATAATTATAAAACTACTGATAAATACGAAGAACGAGTAAGAAAGAAATGCGTGATAAATCGAGAGCTTTCCGACGAATGGAGAACGATTTCAGTTTCATTTCCCTAGCAACGGCTTGGTTGTACGTGAAAGTCGGTACGTATTTTCGTAGGGCAATTTTCGTCACTCAATTTTCGTGACGTTTTTTTTAGTTTATGTGCCATAGCAAAGACATGAAAATGTCAATATGAGCCGATAGCCAATATTGACCACTTAACAGAATTTCGGGAGTACTACATGTTATTCCTGGGCCTAACTAACAAATAGTTCTAATTTGGTTGAAATGATGGAGGCCTGCCGAGAAGAAATCTTTCTGCTTTCCCCCAAATTTTCTACGTCTATTCAATTGAAATTCAATAGTCTCCCAGTACAAGATTAGGTATTGTGAAATTTTAGTGGACATTTAGGTGAAACTTTATTATTGCATTAATTCGCTGATAAATAAATTTAAAAAATATTTCCGGTTTCTTATATTATGATTGTAGAACAAATTTTCCAGCACAGCGAATTGTGAGCATTGTTGGGACAGTTCTCTATGGGTACCCCAAACCATATTTCTTATTTTGAAAGGTCGTGTAGTCCTTTTCACCTAAACCTGTAACATGAAGCCTAATTCAGAAATGCAGTAAAAAGGAAACAACATCTCGAATTGAGTTTTTTGAGCCGTCTTGCTATGATGAGCCAAAGATACACAGTTGTCTAGCGCTGGGAATAACCCTCATTTTATAGGAAGTAGGTATGTTTTCATATTACAGATCATCATAACATGCTAATAAATTAGTAATTAATATTGTGGTAAATATTCCCATATTTAGTCATCTATTATAACTATGTATTTAATTATATTTTTGTTGATAGTAAGATCTGTTTAATTATAATTTCAACAGGTGCCGATGAAGAGGAGGCTCGAGACAGCTGCAGCCTTTTTCTGGATTGCCGTACCTCTCATTTGCCCATTATTAACGTGGATAACTGTGATTTACATTCTTCTGTATACGAGGTTTTACTACGTTCCTCTCCTATACTTCGGCTTCCAGTATTTCGACAAAGATTCCCCCTATAATGGCGGAAAACCGTAAGACAGCTTCTTTAATATTGTTTACGGTGTAGCTTTCATATAAACTGTTCTTACAAATATCTTTAATTGGTTCCAGATACGTTTGTTTGTATATTATAGAGATCAATATACTAAATAATCGTTGTGTTAGAATCGCTTACATACGGTTCGTTGTGATCATCTTGTCTCTACAGCTCTTTTGACAGTTTAGAACAAAAGCACATTTTGGCCAATAATTCACTTTTCCTTGTATATTTCACTGGGTGCAACACTTCTCTGTACATGGTATTGGTATGGGTGAATTAATTTGACCTTGGTTGGTCGGTCTAGGGACTAGGGCACACCCCGGGAAACCAAAATTTAGAGGCACCGCAGATTACATTAATTATGACAACCGACTAAAAATAGTCCTCCCAGAAAATTCAGCAATCATTTATAGAAAGAAACATTACATAATATTCAAATACTTCTTACTCTCTTATATATTATCTTTACACAAGGAGTGGGGGAGGGGTACAATGATAAGCAGCATTTTAAATTGAAAGGCTGCTGAGTAAGCTGGCCTTTGTCTCTTTCGGCGAATTTTCAGTTTCCTTCATTAAAACAATTTTGGGGTGTTCCAGTGGGGGTTCAATTGTGGGGTGTACCTAGCAAAAATGCTTATGACAAAACAGTTACAGCATTCTTCTTGGTTCATCAAGCACCTTTCTACTCCGTCGGAGTAGCGGTGCTTTGTGTGCTTTGTGTCCAAGTTCAGAATCATCCATCCAAATCGTTACTTCATTGGCGAGAAACGCGAAATTGGAAAGAGTAGATAGATTGGGGACAGAATAAATAAAATCAACTTCATTTTATGAAGCAAAGCAATTTGCCCATACCTCTAGGATTGTCGTTGGCATACAATACTGTCTCACACACGGTGGTAATCTCTCTTCTGCAATTCTTTTTGCTATGTGTCGATGTGTGACCCTTCGGTTTTGCATTCAGCGATTGATCAATTGGTCAGAAAGACGAAATAGAAAAAAAACAAGATATTCTGCGTAAGGAAACGATCCCCAAATAAAGACTCTAGACTTGAAAGAAAATTGAGTAAATATTGTTATGAAAAATGTTTACCATGTTAAAAGTTTTAGATACCGAGATTTTTTGTAAAGGTACTCTTGGCCACCGAGAATTCCGCATGTACCCCATTGGCAATAATAACCCTAATAGATTGTTTTCCATGCGTTGCGAAGTTTTTTGACTTGTTTCGTCATTCAACCAGCATCTTTCTTCTCCCTAATTTTTGGAAGCACACAAATGTATACCTTTTGCTTTTATTCTTCACTTCTTTCTTCTTTCTTTTTTTTCTCCCATAAAAATTGAATGAAAATATGTGAGACACACCTGAAAACAGAATCACAAACAAACGCCACGAAAAGAAAACGGAGCCAATAACGTTGGGTCAAGGTGCATTTTATGTGACTGATTAGGTGGGCGGGAAACGATAAGAGCACCTGACTATTTGTGCACTTGTCTTGTGAGTGTTACGAGTGTTATGTGAAACGCAAGTCAGTGTTATAACAAGGACTAATAATACTAAATGTTGTAGATTTAAAAAAATAATTTTTCTAGTATTATTAATTTACTTATTGCATCAATCACGTCTGTATCCTCCTGGTTCCTCAAGATGCTGGCCATCCGTCCGTTATACCTTCAGACGTTTTCCAAGGATTCGCATGGACCTTCTGATTTTCCTCAGAAAGCCCGATGAACACAACCCATTGCTGGATTAAATCGCTAGCAGTCTCACGGCCCATTTGTACATAGATATATAGAGATTAGAGGAAATAACTGATACATTAGTTCAGTTGTATAGCGAATATTTCATGATGTTAACATAATATATTCTACACGTACCTCATATTATTTTTCAGATTGGAACCAGTAAGAGACCTGGCTTGCTGGAAATACCTGTGCCAATACTTCCCCCTCTCCACTTTCAAAACCGCCGAATGTCCCCCAGACACGAACTATCTATTCTGCATCTATCCCCATGGCGTCCTTTCAACTAGTGGTCTCGTTCACTTTGCGACCAATGGATCCGACTTCCACAATAAGTTCCCTGGTCTGAAAACGTACTTTGCGACGCTTGACGTTCATTTTCGCACTCCCATTGTTCGTGATTTCATACTTGCACTGGGTGAGTACAAGAATACAAAGATTAGAAAGAGGTACCCTTAAAATAACAGCAGGTATCTCCATAAGCCAACAAAACAACAAAACATACATTCTTTTTCAGTTATTGCCACATACATACATATTAGTCAGTTCTTGCCGAGTTCGGGCGAATGTAGCCAAAACTGATCGGAAAGTGGAACGATCCGTTGATTTTGTAATAATTAAAGTTAATCAATCAGGCGCCCCCTTGAAGTCAATACTTCTATCAATTTCAGGGATTATTTCATCGGATAAGAGGAGTTTGCTCTATTTGCTGAATCCCGAGAGAAAAGGAAATGCAATCGCCTTGATTTTAGGGGGAGCTCAGGAAGCTCTTTACGCAAAACCAAATTCATACACGATTGTGTTGAAAAATAGAAAAGGCTTCATCAGACTGGCCCTTCAAACTGGGTAAGAAAAAATCATCACTACTACCAGTAGGTTCTGACGAGAGAAAATAGGGGATGCAATTTTAGAATGCGGTCATCCGAACTTTTTCGGGCTTGGCAAGACTTAAGATCTTTTTAGCAACATGAGTAAAAAATTGTGCTCGTTTTGCCATCACACAAACGAACACTGTTGGCTCTTCAGCAACAAAGCCTGTAGTTTTACATTTAGACCTACTGGAAGAGTATAATATTGCTTTTACAAACCTAATTGGACATTTTCTAAACCAAATTCGAAATTTTTCCAATCCAATTCGACTTCTTCCAAGTCAAATTGGATATTAAAAATTGTTGTAATTGTTTCATTGTAGTCCATTCAATAAAGGGATCAAGCTTGCATTAATTCTGGGAAAAATTTTTTTCTTCCTAGGATTGTTAGGCATGTCCTGGTAAGTGAGAAACGAAGTTTTCTAACTCGAAACCCGGAGGGAGAACTTTTGGTCAAAAAACTCGAAAATTTTCAAGTCTTTTGATTCCTCAGTTTCGCATCCTACATAAAACGTAGCCGAGAAGTAAATTGGAGCATTAAATTTTGCGTTGATTAAAAAAACAAAATCCGAAATTGGTTGAATGGGAAGATTTTTACGGGCTGTCAAAAAACACATACCTAATGTTTCCAGCTTATGTAGAAAGTCCATACGCGCTGAACGAATGAACACTTCGCGCTTTGTACGAAACTGGTTTTAAAATATGCGATGGGTACAATTAAGAGTTTCGCACGCTACGAAATGCAAATTGTACGCCGTATTATTTATCAGACATTTTATTGTTGTTGTTGTCGGTCGGTTCATGTTATTTGTCCACACGTTTTAGAATTCAGATTTATTAGAGATGAGCCACCATTGTTTCCATATTCCCACTCAATGTAGAAAAATAGTACCGGTACTTGTAATTAAATGTTTTGTATTGATTTTATATTGTTTAGAGCTTCAATAGTGCCGGTGTATGGTTTTCACGAAAATGATCTCTACGATCAAGTCCCCAATCCTCCTGGCTCTCAACTATTCAGGATCCAGGAGTGGATTAAGAAAAAGACAGGTAAATTAATATGAAATCTTATATTATACCTAATAATAAAACTTTATTGTGAGGAAGATGGTATTCCGGCGTGTCGGTCTGAACTCATAAAACTCAATTTATCGTTTTTCTGACAGACTAACTGAAAGTTGCATGGATTTCTCATTCTGTCATTTCAGAGTGTTTTGCCTTTATAGATAATCAAAAAATTTGCTTTTATAGATAATAAAAAAATTCATTGATAGATTCTACATAAAGGATTTTTTGTTATTTTAGTTTAGACTATTATATTATACGTGTTATAGGTGTTATAATTATAATGGTCGAAAAACAGGGGTTATCAAGACGAGAGTTTTAAGAAATTTGAGCACGACAGACTGTATTATTATGTCTTGAAGGTCATCGAACAACATAATGATAAATTATTGTCAGTAATAAATTCACAATGTTTGAAGTCTTATAGGTAATAGAATACGTAGTAAGATAGATCTGTTGTATATAATAGTACATGCAGTACAGTTCTTGTATGTACCAAAGATGCTGCGTAGTATTAGTTTCAACTCATAATCATCCCGTAATAACATAAAAGACTGGCACCACAGTTTATCATGTTTTGTGTCGTTGGTCATAGATTTTGGATTGCTTCTCAGTTTTGGAACAATAGGATGTACGCATGGGTAGGGAATTTGCATTTTTGACCTCAAATTCGGGTTCAAAGCTCTCAAAACCCCCATTTGCCAATTTTCAACTGAATATTCCGTTTGATTAGGCCGAAAAATAGCTGGAAAGAGGCGCGTGACGTCAGAATTATTCGGGCGCTGAGGGTCTTCCTCAGGCGGGTGGGGTGGGGTGGGGGGGGGGGGGGGGGGGGTGTCGGTGTCGTCATCAATATTAATTTCAAGAATCTTTTCCGCTCATAGGAGACCCCTCATGTGGCACCTTTTGGGGAAGCTCTCACTGAGATCTATAATTTGGAATGATAAAAAATAACCATGCGCACACCCCATTCTCGAAGCCACCATGGTCTGGCGCCATGGTGCCAGACTGTCACCACAAGGTGGCACCACACGGATTCATGTGTCGGGTATCGTTGATCATAGATTTTGGATTGCTTCTCAGTTTTGATACAATTTTCTATCTGGAGGGACGTCCCCTGAAATGCATACATCACTAAGCTATGTTCTGAACTTGTTATACCTTATTCACTCATTTCCATTTATCCACTTCTTGAGTTCTCGTTTGAAAGCCAGTGAAACATGTTACTGAATGAATAATATGTGTGATAAGGTTCTACATGCCTTTTATAGCAGAATGATTACTATGTACTTATCATCAATAA
The DNA here is from genome assembly GCA_030264115.1 of Lygus lineolaris. Taxonomy (NCBI): domain Eukaryota; kingdom Metazoa; phylum Arthropoda; class Insecta; order Hemiptera; family Miridae; genus Lygus; species Lygus lineolaris. The sequence goes on along the minus strand of JAEMON010000009.1, from coordinate 20,172,520 downwards.
TTACATAACTACCCACTAAGAAATTGGTTGTTATTTCATGCTAGATGATTCAGAATCTACATATTTGGTATAGTATTATTGTATCAATTCGGTTGACCTTAATAATTTTCTGTTTTCAGGACTGGCTCCAATAATTCCAATCGGCAGAGGAGTGTTCCAGTATTCTTTTGGCATCATTCCAAGGCGAGCTCACGTTACCAGCGTTTGTAAGTATCACCGTTCGATAGATACTTTCATATTTCTTAAAACTGAGGTTGGTATCGACTACAAAAATATATTTAGAAGAAACCAACTAATTAAAACTGTGTATTGTATTTAATGCTCAAACCGGCAGTTATTTTATTATGTTTTGTAGGTTTTTGATCATTTAGAAATACTTACGAGATCGTAACGAGCCTCCACACATCGAAATCTATTCTTTCTTTTAACACTGTAACCTAATATCCAGCCAGTCAGCTACCATCCAGCCACGCAAAGGCCAAATACCCTTCTTTTGGCTATGCCATAGTTGGGTAAAAAACCAGACTATCCACCCATTTTGCCCTACTCGCATTGTATAATATAGGCCAAAAATATATTATATTTTTGGTCTACATATGTCTAAACCGATTTCAATGAGGTGTTTTGCATAACGATAGCCAAGTTTTTGGCCATGTTATAAGCTGCAGGAGATTACTTTCATTCTCTTCTCTCCCCTGGAATCGACGGTCCTTCCGACCTATCCCCAGATAAATGATTATGTCAGATGTACTGTAAATACTCACGGGACGTTCATGACTGATTTGAGCTCTACATAGAAATTCGTTCAAACGTTGCTTCCAAATAGTTGATCATGGGTAGCCAGATAGCAAGTTAGAAAAGCCATGGTACACACAGTAGCCTCCTTTGGGGTATAACTGTAATCTGAATTATTCATCATTCTTTTTTTAAATCTAAATGTGGATTTATAGTTGTAAGTCATAATATTTAGTCGGTTCATAAAATCAAAATTAAATTCATAAAGTCTTCTTCTTCATATCTTTTTCTTAGCTTTCAATATGCTCATATAGCTTTTTGAGCGTTTAGCCTTACGCTTATTCGTCTGTTTTCAACTCATAATTTTTGCATTCCATAATAACAAATGATCTGTTTACTCGGACACTGTTATCATTCATCCTTGGATTCAATTCCAGATGGAGCACCTATAAAATTGCCTCTTGAAAGGAACCCGACTGAAGAGAGTGTTGAAAAGTACCACGCAATATTCACGGAGGCGCTCATCAACTTGTTTGAAGAACATAAAGAGAAATATCTCGAAAACTCAGAAAATATCCACTTGGAGATTGTGTAACTACAGCATGCGATGTACTCCAAACCGACTGAAAATAGAATAATACTTTTCACACCGATCTCCATAACAAAGGAAATTTGTGGGAAAAAATTGTCTCCTGTGATTTTTTACAAGGTAACTTTTAAATACTTGTTGTTGTAAATAGTACCAACCTTAGGGATTGTACAAAATACACAATTACTAAAATGTTTAGTATAAATTATGAGACGTTATTGTTAATAACGTTTTGATGAAATGTCTGTTACAGGTAGGTATTTAGTTGCTTTAAAATACAATAAAGGGTTACCTGCGTAAGTTTTGATAGAATAGGGTTGTTTATTTGGTTCTATACCTTCCCTGTATAATGTGTTCTACAGTGTCGTTCAGAGAGTGAGTTCAACCTCAAAGGCTTTTTGGAATTCCAAAGTTTTATAAACTCACAGTATGGAAAAGTTAGCAATAAGTTATGATTTCCCTGTTAGGATTCTTCACATCCGAATGTCTTACAAATGTGCGATTGCAATTTATGGTATCTGCTCTACACAAACCGACCTTATAATCTTGAAAATCCTCGAACCACAGTTACAAAGCATATTGACACAGCAAGAAGTAATTGCATTTCACAGAATCGTGGGGAATGCTTCCAAAATGGAAGATACGTTTTCATTATTGCCTACTTTCGTTTTATACCAACCGAAAATTCCTAGCAGGCAGGACTGGCCCTGCCAGCCACAGGTAGTTTCGATGGACCGACCTATTGAGTCTCATGGTCATGATCACATCAAGAAGCTAACCCCAAAGAAGCTATCAGTGTTGCACGAGCTTTCGTTTTGGTTGACTCACAACTCCCAACATTTTTCAAGTTCTGGTTTGTCCCTCCAGGTCCCTCGAGAACATGTTAGAGGATGAGATTGAAGACGTTCGATGCAGTCCTTAAATGAACGAATGGACCCATGCATGATTATTTGAACCCTCTCCAAACATGGTCGTCTAATTCAATGCACCCCAAAAAGCCTCCCCTCACCTTTATAACTATTCGTGTTTCGGTTTTGATTCATCGGCCGTATTGGCCAACTTTAAGTTATAAGTATAGCATACGATTTAATCCCTCCGTTCCTACTGTCGGGGACTCTGAGTACCCCAACGCCATTTTTTTGCTTGTATGGTACATTTCTGGTGTTCATTTGCGGCCAGACCTTCAGTACCTGTTACTCCCTTGAGCTGCTAGTGTCGTTGGACTTCCGAAGAAGGTGAATAATGCGTTTGTTTTTCAAAACAATGGCAGGGCGAGTATGTTTTGGGTTGGGGGACCGCCAGTCCTCCACAGTAGTGTCTGAGTAACAGATTTTCTCCAACTCTTGGGTTGTTCTTTTTTTTAATTTTCTGTTTCTTCCATTGAGTATAACTGGTTGTATGGGTGTTTTGTAGGAGGATGTGTGTGTGGGTGTGTATTACAAAGTTTGACGTGTATGAGAGGGAAATTTGGGGGAGTGGTGGGGGTGTTTATGGTTCATCAAGATTAATACAATTCGCAATGCTGTTGTAAGTCGAATTCGTTCGCTCTTTGCACAGTGGAACTAATTTCGGCGTAGTGGCCGGCGAACATGCTACTAAATGTAAAACATTTGCTAGCCCAGTGGCGTAATTGTTTAGTGTGCAACGTTTATCTTATTAGTGCTTGCTTTATTTTTCATTTTTGATTGCCTGAAAGCTAATCCAGTATCTCCCTATCCTACTCTAGTATAGGCTAATTGCTAAGTCGGAAAGACTGGATAGTTTCGAGTAGGTAGATATGTTCTCAGAGTTCAATGAGGTCAAGAGTAAATTTTTCAGAGTCTAATTTGTTAACCAAAAGATTTTATAGTGAAATAAAGACTGTTTATTCAAATTGTAGTGTTTATATATTATCCAAGCCTGAGGAACATGAAAAAACCCTGCTAACAGGGTTAGGGGAAGACTGGCAGTACCACACGGTATAAGTAAGTCCCACATTTTCACGTAGTAGTAACGGAGGGGTAAACAAATTAAAACAAATGTGTTGGCGTGACAGAGCCGTGTAAGTAGATATTGGAACATAATCGAAGTATAGACAGGCAACATTAACGAGTTGTAGGTTCAACTTCGAGAATGATATAAGTAAAGTTTCATGTTATTTCAGTAAAGCTTTCTGGGTCATTTGTTCCAATCGTGGTCGTGGGTGGGATGGGACGGTTGGAGTGGGGTTGGACGAAAACCGAAGGTAGGTAACCATTCTCTCAACGCCCTCCCTTAAAACAAACTTGAAAAAAGCCAGAACGTCCAATAGTTTGGATAATATGACGGATCGGGGCTGGCTCAGGAGGTGGGACGACACGGAGGCGGCGAGGAGAGGGGGGTGGGGGTGTAGGGTGCTAGCGAAGTATTAATAGGTATCTGGCTGGTGGTAAGGGAGGGCAGTGCAGTGTGTGCGGGTCGCGAGAACATGTCGAGGTGGTTTGTGTGGATATGCCTCCTCGTGGCTTCACTGGCTGAGGCCAAGAAAGGTGCAGAAAGTGGCAAACAACATGAATCCGTCATCGAAGAAGTGACTGCCAAACAGCTCGAGCGGATTCTCCAGGACAAAGATTTTGTCGCCGTCTTCTGGTGTGAGTATTAAAACCCGATTGATTGCTGGAATAAACAAGACGAATCGATGAATTTTCTGAAATGTGTGAAACGACAATGGATGGGGCTTAGACCAAAAACATGGTCACCATATTAGAATGGGTTTTTTGCTACGAGGGAGCAACATTTCAGTATTGGCGTAGTTCATTGAACTTTCCATTCGGTTGATAGTATGAGCCATTGAATACTCTAGTGTATATATACCATAGTAGTGTATGTACTCAGGCATTCCATATGAGTGGAATGAGGTGACAAACTAAACTTCTGAATACTATTTATTTCTCTGAACACCCACGCACATAAAACTAAATAACGGTTATGATTCAGAACAGGATGACTTGGAAAAATTTTCCTACAAGCACATGCAGTCTTCACGGCACGGGCACTTGTCCAGTGGAATCTGATCGCGTCAAATCTCCTTAGCGAAATGGTAGAGACCCCACATCACCTTGAACAAGGCACACAATCGAGGGAGCTCAGCCTTCCTTGCCAACTATTTATATCAGTTTTAACCCGAGCCGACTGCTCCCGTTCATGCTCTTAGGAAAGTAAATCAGAAAAAATTCTATATATTTTTTTTGCGTCTCCTTTCTAGCGCATTTGATAGTTTGCGCAGGGGTCAGGTTTGTGTATGTGGAAGGAGTGCATTGACAATTCTCTAAGGGTTAACATTCTGGTTGAAGAAAGAGTGTCATTTTAATCGTTTAGTTGGCCGCCGTAACGGGAGAGGGATCTGGCTAGAAGAGCAGTCAGCCAGTCGGTTTAAAAATAAATAGCTCGCATTTCTATGTCTCTATTACCAACGATGTATTTATGGTTTATTAGGAATCCAGGGGCAATATGACGTTGAGTGAGCGCTTCGTGTCTACCTTAACCCCAGCGATGACCCCGATTTTATGAAGGGATTTACCCCGACCAATGACTTCGTTTTCTCGTTGACTCGTCGAGAGAGTGGGAGAGGAGTTTGGGTAACTTGACACTCGGCTTCGGGTCGGTGCCATTTTGAGGAGCAGAAAAGATCGCCGACAACAATAATATCTCGACACGGGTTTCTATGACGCGAGCAAGCCAAGAGGGTGGGTGTCGTGACTGCTATTATATGGGTATTCCGGTATGCTCAACCTGATTCATAGAAGACGCCTCTGTGGGTGTCGAACAAAAGCATCGCTATTCACTATTAAACAAAGGACGGCAAGACAGCAATTTCACCTTGTAGCTTTTATGCAACATAATAAGAATGACAAATCTTTACCATCATGTAAGCAATGTTAAAAAATCAATGTTGATAAGCACATCTTCTAGTTCAAGGAGTCTTCATTAGCTCGTAAAAATTGAGAGCTGCAGATACATATCAAAGTTGGTTGGAGTTTTCAGTTTGTCATCGTGAGAGGTACCTTCACAACAATTGTAGCAGGCTAGTAGAATCATATTCCATGTTAATCTGTCTATTAATATCAATTAGTTGTATCAATTCAACCATATACCTATTATTGAATAGTGTCACAATAATAATTATGAATGATCCCTAGGTGTCTATAAGACAGCCGGTTTTTTTCTTATGTGTACCTGTAGCTGTTTATATATCTAGAGACTGCCGAGGTTGTTTACAAATACATCGGGTTCCATAGTTTAAATTCACAGAACCCAACGAAGGAGAGATACGCAGATATAGAAGGCGAATGAATGAATTAATTGTATCTATTTAATATCTGTATTTATTCATTTAGTATTTTTGAATTGTATTTATTTAGTTATAAATGTATACTTAGACACCTTTATTAACCTAAAAGACAGAAATAAAATTACAGCTGTGCATCATGCTGCTCTAAACACGTTTTTCTCAAACACGGACGGTCACATAGTCATATAGATAAGTACGCATGTATGTAGCGTGAGTTGCAAAATGATGCCACCCGCTCATTATATATATTTATAATCAAACATCAGCCCCATCAATTGATTGATTGGTCGTTGGTTCAAGTTCAACTATTCAAACAGTTAGTGAAGGAAAGCTTCCTTCTCAAGTGATAACGCTTGACGTACAATGACAAAACAAGTGTTCACAATTGTGAAACGTTCCGTCGTAGGGAGGTACTGAATTACAATAATGTAGTTGGTACTTACATTTTTTCAATAAATTTTAACAATGCTATTGGACAGAAACTTTGGGAAGATTGGTTCTTTTTTAGAAATATGAACTATACTTACGTGCAGAACTTGATCGAAGGTATCCATCCCTGTGGTTAATTGAAAAACGTAATGCACTGATAACCACTTTTTTTGTAGGTACTCTTTCACCGCCTCCTTTGTGGTACCTACCTAGTACCTACCTATCTAATTTTCAAGTTTTTCAATATTCGATATTCGCAGACGCATTTGTTCACTTGCATCGAATATTCAAATTCCTCCCCTGTGACCTGAAAGCATCCATGTCGGTAACACCTATGCTCGGCATTCGTTTCTGTTGACACCACCATATTAACCTCTGTGATCGAAACATTCATTCGCCTGACTCACATATACCTATCTCACACATCGAATTATACTACGTAGTACAATTCGTCGATTATGTCACTTCGTGGGAAATATAGAGAGTAATCTTTAAAATGATCTGAGCGTGGATTAATGTTGCCTTCACAGAATTTCTTAAATTGGCACCTCAGCCGCGGTCGGACGTTGTATTCCTACCGCGTGGACGGACGGCTCACTGAGGAGGAATGATTGGATAATAAATTATTGAAGGGTGATTGATCAGTAGGTATAAGTTGTTGTGATCTATCCTGGTTTTTAATAGATACCGCGAATATTCAATGCTTACAAATTGTGCGTTTTCCATACAAAGTTAGTAGTGATCTCTGTTCACATTGAGGAGTCGTTCAAGGTATGAATCAATAGTAGACAGCTCAGCTAAGTACCTACGTATATAACATTATTATCTCGAAAATGAAACTTTTTTGCACACCCCTTGTACTTTCCAAAAAGCGATTTACTTCACAAATTTACGAGCGTCTTCTCTCCTATTTCTTCCAATTATCCAGTTGTGTCTACTTGCGCTCATTGTTAGGCATAAAAGTTGGCTTCATGATTTTGAAAGTTTTACGGTTTTGATTCCTCTCTACAAAATTGTGACCTCCAATTCAAAATGCTCACCACAATTTTGTGTTCCAAGCTTCTTGGGCAAATTCGGTTCTGTTTCTGTCTCTCAGTCACTGGAATGGATTTCTGACCAGATTCCGTTGGAGGTTCCTTCGCAATGACCAATTTATCGATAAGATACCGTTTGAAACCACGTTCGGGCGTTCGTAGTGACTTCTGATCATTTCCATTTAGTATCCTTTATCGGTTTGTGGATCACTAGTTCGGTCAAAAGATTTCTCGCTTGCAGCTTCTGACGGAATGGAAATAGGTGTTGGTCGCGCATGCGTACTTCAATAGTTATCATTTGGTTTGTAAACTGATTGTTAACCACTTCCAACCACTTGTAAATGTCACTGCGAACAAACCTTATGAATGGTGGCTAGTTTGTGACTGATCACTAGATGATTCTCGGATCTGATTTCTCAAGGCCTTTAAGATGGTGGTTCTCTCAACTATGGAGGGTAGTTCATAGCGTAATTTCTGGATAAATCCCTACCACTCCACACCCGTAAGCCTGCCAGCCTTGCAAGACCCTCATCCAATAATTTCGATTAGATGTCTATCAAATTTTCAGGCATCATGTTATTTGGCACAAAGGTCACATCATGTTCCTTTCAACATAAACGTTGTATTAATACGTTGGGTCCGTTCAAATTGGCAGAAGATATTATAATGTTGCAGTAAATGTAAGTTAACGCTATTTTCAGAAGGCAATTTGCAAAAAATAGAATGTGAAAAATTGTACGTATTTTAGACTGTGTATTATTTGCGCCCGAAATCGTCTCTGACATAGGTTGTGCCATATCCCTAAACCGGTTCTGACACAGCTTTTACAAAATCATCTTCCAGATTGTAGTAATTTTTGTTAGGTAGGTATAATCTTACCCTTCACCGTACGTATCCGAAAACGCGCCCATGGGATATTTTACGTCTGTTCCTAGCAGCGGTGGGTCCTTGTTAGATCAAAAAATACACTGCCAAGGACCTGGCACAGAAGCTTCCTCGTGGCCTTCACAGTATGTCACCAATAAATTTTTAGAATACTAGAAATGACCGGTTCGCCATGATCATGACGATAGAATGCAGGGCAACCAAAAATTAAAATATCTTTATTTTTGGACAATACAAAGCAATTCTCTAAGTTTGCGCTTGCGCAGTAGATATGGCTGATCTAACCGTGATGAAATTCATGAGTCTTGGTTCAGCCCCCAACTACCTTCTGAGTTTGAGCGAAATCGTTCCATTACAAACTGA
>JAEMON010000009.1:20121491-20134494 GCA_030264115.1 Lygus lineolaris | reverse complement strand
TCTGATTTTGCAGGAGACCTGATGAATGAGGAAGAGGTTTTGGAGTGGCTAATCAATCAGAAGGAGACAGCTACGATTGAGGAGGTCACCGATGAAATTTTGAAAGAACTCATTAATGAGCATGAATACGTGGTCGTCTATTTCAGTGAGTTGCCATGGTTATCAGTCTGTAGCTAAGTAACCCCTAATGCCTGTACCCCATATTGTAGGGGATACAGCTGTACGTGGTTGTATACCGACAGCATAGGTACATTATGTATAACGATTTCTTCCGAAAAGCTTGAAAATCCGCATTTGATATTTTAATTTTCAACTTTGAAAACTGCGTACAGCTAGTTCTAGGCATTCTAAAACTGCGATCAATAGGATTTACATCCGCGCATTAAGCTGACCATTTCGGAAAATAAGTCGCTTCATTGTTAAGAAATGGCAATCAAGAAAATTTGATAGTGTTTCACAGACACTACCTACCTACTTATCTTGAAAATGGAAGAGATATCGCGTGTTTTGGGTTCTTCAAACGAAATACATACATGAAACTTCTTCAAACTTCCGATTAACTATTGTTATCAGCTGAACATTGAGATAAGGCAATTTCAAATGTTTGAATGTTTTCAGGTGGTCGATGCGAGGAAGGAGATAAGTGTGACGACATATTGGAGGAGCTAGAGAACATCGATGACGAGCTCGATGAATCGGGCATGGTCTTCGTGACGACCGAAGACACTGCACTCGCCAAAAAATACAATATTAAAAGTTTCCCCGCCCTGGTCTTGTTCAGAAATAAAGAACCACTACCCTTCAAAGGTTAGTCTCTCGTGTGTGTTGACAAAGGAATAGTCACACAACAAAAAGTTTTCTTCTTATATCAGAGTCAGATACGACCCAATATTGGTATCAGAACATTTATTATCGAGCAGAGTCTACATTTTTTTCTTTCCCCAGCTCACCTGAATGGTGGAAGGAAAGTATTGCAATAGGCGGAAAACCCAATTTATGTTTTTTTAAATGTAGGTAATTAATATATCTGGGATTTTCATGTGACATTGTAAGCATTCCGGTATTTGCAGGAGATATTGAGGATGAAGACGAGGTTCTGAGCTGGCTAACGGACGAAGAAACAATGGAAATACCCGGGAGGATTGAGGAGGTCAATTCCAAGATGTTGGAGAAGATATTGAATGAAAACGAACATGTGGTGGTATTCTTTTGTAAGTATCAGAAGATCCACTTTTAGCTGATTCTGTATGATTTGTTTCCACATTATTATGTGGCCTTGTGGAAAATTGGATGTCAAGCATGAGATTGGTATCGTATGGTAAACGAGGAGAGTAGGGAATAGCATTTTGGTCATTTTAACCAGTTTGTCCCATAAATTCTGGCAGAAATAATTCGACGGGCCATGTATACTCATAGAACACTTTAAGCTGATTCCGAATACATAACATTCATCATTAGGAATGACCTCTTTTAGTCACATAATTATTATTTGAAAAGCGGTTTGGTTCGGGGTTTCAATAATAAAACTCTGAAATGGATTACCATGGAGTAAATTTTCACAAATTCGCCTACCAAATTGTTTTAACCCATGGCAATAAAATAATGGCACCACACAGTTTATTCAAAATAAAAATTATTGTTCCATGTACCTACTTAATTAATTTGCCACTTGTAAATCTGAGTTTTTCGGAATAAGAATGGTTAAAAAGAATGATGTTAATTTGTTTCATATTTTGAACTCATGCGACTTAACTGTTTATTGATAATTTAATAATACTCAATCAAAGATACGTATTTCTACTATAATTTCAGACGAAGAGGGTGATAAAAAGAGTCAAAAGATCATCGGAGAATTGGAAAACATCGATGATGAGTGCGAGGAGAAGGACATTTCTTTCGTCAAAACATCCGACGATGACATTGAAAAGGAGTACGACCTCCCTTCTCTCCCATCTCTTGTGTTTTACAGAAACAAGTTCAGGAAGATTTACACAGGTATCTGCGTCATTATTTTTACGCAATACCTACACGTTATTTTCTTATTGTAATAAAAGTCGCTTCGGCTTCCGTTAGTGACCAAAGTAATACCTGTATGACAAGTTTTAATAATTTCTGAATTTGAATTGAAGCTATTGAATGTTACTCTGCGGTCCATTCAAGTTTCAACTAACCAAAAAAATAATATTTGCAACCTACTTAGGATTGGCTTAAAATCAGTTGCCCCACTGGTAATGTAGTCATCAGGGATGCCGAAAACAATTTGGATATAGGTACCTAGTTAGTGTATAAATCTAAACTGAGATCTGTATCTGAGCATGGAATTGATGACTTTATTCTTGATATGAACGAACAATAGGTTTACTCAGAATTATACCGATTGTACTCTTACCTTTACAGGAGACATGATGCAAGAGGAAGCAATTTTAGAATGGGTTTTGGACCTTCACGAGTCAACCCCCGATGTGATTGAAATGGTAGACAGGAAAACCCTTCAAGTTTTGATTAACGACGTTGAGCACTTGGCAGTATTCTTTTGTGAGTATAAAACTATAAAAAATAAACGTTTGGGGGAGCTTACAAAATTTTTTTTATGTTCCGTTCGAAATCTGGAGGTGAGCATTATTATCCTTCAGTAAAGTCAAGGCAAAAGCGTTTATCTAGGTAATTCTATACAAGATGGGCTGGGCTGGTCCTGGTGATCCTATTTTTACAGTCTTCAAGCAATGAAGGTGGACCAACGCCATCCTCCTATCCCAAGCTTCCAAATTTCCAAGGAACGCTGTTTTACCTAATATTTCTTAATATATATTTTTATAGACAGCGACAACTGCGCTACATGTTCAGACATTCTGGAAGAACTTGAAACCATAGATGACGATACAGACAAGCACGGCATTCAATTCGTCAAATCCAAAGATTCCAAATTGGCATCAGAAATTGGAATTTTCAGTTTCCCAGCTTTGGTATATTATGAAACTGGAGTGCCAATCATGTATGACGGTAAGGTCTAATTTAAAATAATTTCTTTCTACCTTATCTTCCTGAAAAAAATCTGGGATGGAGTAGAAACGGAATAGTGGTAAGATCAATCAATTCAGTTTGTAGTTGCAGAATCAAACGCTCTTTAAAAACTTTGTGTTTGACGCATCGAATTTTCAGATTAGTAGGTACTGAATAATTGTTGAATAATGATCCTTGATGGATCCGGACTACAGAAGTGACCAAGTAATGGGAAGTTTAAAGTAACATAGATATAGTAGGAATATGGAAATCAGAACACATACCTATCGGAATTCCTCAAACACTACTTTAATGTCACTGATTTCGTGGAAGCTTCATTCATTGTTCAGGGTAAAATGAAACAATAAGTAATATCGTACGAGCTACTGTTCATCTTAGTATAGTGAGGACATTTTTTACCTGTAAAATATACCTAAGTACCTACACCACGAACCAGACCCCTGCCGTCGGAACCGCTCCACTCATTCTTGTAAATTGTGTTATATTTATCATTTTAAAAGTCTTGCAATGTTTTAGGAAACCTTAAGAATGAGAAGAAGGTACTGGACTGGCTAGTTGAACAAAAAAGTAAGAACAACGAGATAATGTTAAAAGAATTTATTTAATATTAATGTATTTTTCAGCAGGAACATCACTAATAATTGACTTGAGGTTTAGTCCATGAAATTTCAAAATCCGCATTGTCCCCTTACGCTGTATTACTCACTTATATTACTCCGTCCTCATCTTTCAGTGTATGCTGTTCTCAATGCTGAGTTTTTTTTTTTGTAATCATTGATTACTTTCGTTTATCTTGATTTGCTCGTAAAATGTACGTCTGCATGCTCAAAATTCTATTCAAATTTCATTAACAAAGATTGAAAAATTAAGATATCTGAAATGAATACCTTTTTTAACGAACAGTTGTAGTTATGTTGGTATCTTTGCAAAGTTCTTGAGTAATTTATCTTTATGTAATTAGAATAATAAATTTGGAGTCTTTAGAGTACCTCGTTTGGCACTCAAAGTAATTGTGCAATTATTAACAATTATTGTATTCTTTATCACTGGTTGCCTATAACAATCATGACAATTAGGCTACCTGGACCTATAATATTTAATAGGGAGTTGGCGCAACCTATAGTACGCAAAATAGTATGTATCTTGCCGTATATTCAGCCAGGAGAGTTCATGCAGATGTAAAGCAATGATTCTAATGTACTACAACCTACAACCAATTTTAAATATTGATTTCTTCAATTTATTATTCATGTGAATTCAAATTACGAATTAATAAATTGATAAAAACAGGAAGATCATTTAGGTAGTCTAATTTCGAAACCAATCCCATTTCTATCCATTGATTAGTAGGTTGTGAATCGCCAAAATACTTAACCATAACCTTGCTAATGCAGCTTTAACATTGTTGTGGTGCATACTAATCAATCCCAAATGCAACCAACCACCCTACCACCCCTCCAAGTACATTGGAAACAATTGCCGAAAATAGATAGTTCTAATTTATTGAATAGTAGGTACGATTTATTTAGGGATAACAAATTTTTACTTGGAAAAGTGGAAACAGTATAATAGGGTGAAAAAAATGTGGCCCTCGAAGGAGAGACGACGTTGAAACGTTGGATATTCTGTTCTCACAATCCTACTCACAATTATTCTGTTCTAAGAGAGATGGCACTTCTGTTGGACCTCAAGAATTGGCTGGTGGCATCAAGTGTCTGTTGTTAAGGTCCATACAATACATTTGTAGTGACTTTGGGATGCGCTAACTCCCTGAATACGGCTGTTGGATGGCCTGCCGTACCTACTGAATTCAACTACTGTCGAGAAGTCAAATAAATTAATGTAATAAGCTTAATATTTATTGCGAAGTTATTATAAATTCAGGTGATGATGACGACGACGATGAGGATGAAGATGATGATGACGATGAGGATGATGATGACGATGAGGATGATGACGACGATGAGGATGATGAAGACGACGAAGATGATGAGGACGACGATGATGAGGACGAAGACGATGACGACGACGATGATGATGAAGATGATGATGACGAGGATGATGACGACGATGAGGATGACGAGGATGATGAAGACGACGAAGATGATGATGACGATGATGAAAATGTCTCTGATTCGTTAAAGAAGTACTCAGGTACAGAAATCTGAAAAACGCGGTTCTTAGACACATGAAGTTGGTAAAAATACACTGAACAATAGGTTGGTAATCACCTGAAACGCATCATCATCTTTCATTTTGAGAGCTCTACTTCACTTCAACAATATTACTAAAGGTTTCGAAAGACCGATTCGTTGGTTTGCGAATCACTTCTGCAAGATGAAAAAGGAACAAATTGGCAAAAATGAAATTTAATTGAACTCTGACGTCGAGAGTATCGTTTCAAAATCGCCCATGACCTGAATGTGAATCAGCTGACTATCATCCAGCAGTTCTTCAGTGAACCGATTAATGTTATTTTAAAATATTTGTTAGGTTCAATTTATGTAAACATAATAAAATGATTGCATTGTCACCTGCAGCTGCCTACCTGTAGCTAAAATTACCATGTAGGCTAGTTATACACACCTATAGATAAGTTAAGGTGAACAGTCGATGTTTTTACCAACTAGGATATAAGTTGTAGGCAAATGAAGTCTGGTGTTGCCAAGTTGTGTTTCAAATCACTCAACGTGACGGGATGATGAAAAGTGTGCTAAATGTAGTCTAGTTTGCAGTTTGCTTCACATTGCCTACCGTAGCAAGAACGTTGACATAACGTGGTATATACTCGTAATTCATGTCATGTTCATCTCAGTATACATCGCGCGAAGAATGTAATACATGAACGTCATGTCCTAGGTCATTCAATAAGGATTTATTTCTCTGGTTCATGCAGCATGGCACATAATATTTCATATTTACAGGGGAGTGCATAGATACTGATTCCGTATTATGAGTGGGTTTTGGCACGTAAGGATCAAAATTCCATTGTGCCTATTGTGAGCTCTAATTTCTTCCTGGTTCTCCAGGACCACCAATCTGCTTCCCAAATCTCTATACTCGTATGGTCGACATAAGAATAGTGCATTCTTTGTGAAAAATCCGACGGTTTTTTGGTTAACGATTTGCCGGTATTTCTTCTGTATTTTCACTGGTAGTGAGTAGTAAACCTTGGGCTGAATAGATCCAACCATGAAACATTTCTCATTTCGCTTCTAAATGTATAGAGGTACCTACACTAAGCAATACCGATGAATATTCCGTTTCTATTATGATATTTTCTGATTGAGAAAATACCGAATCTCCTCAACTCCTCACATTAAAAAGTGATAATATATATAACCCGAACATCTTGAATGTCAGTTTATTTAAAAAATCTGTAATTCAACGGTAAAAAAGGTGGGTTTTGGTGTTGATTGTTCAATCTATCCCTCAAAGATATTTCATTCTATTGTGTGTACCTACACCCTTTCAGCTTTTGTACCTGTTAACTGTGTTGTAATCAATGCTTTGCGAGAGCATGAGCTAACCAATCTTTACTAACTGTACAGTCAATCGTCTGCAGCAAAATGTTTTCTTTTATCAAAATGTTTGTTTTTTTAACTGAAATTTTTAATAAGTCACACTTAGGCATACTCTTTTAACACCAGTGCTTCTATTTGACCATGTCAGCGGTCATTGATGGATAAGGAAGCATGAGTAACGCGTAAAAATCCCAAACAAACGAACAAGTTTTTAGTTCAGAGACAGAAAAAATCCGCGAAATTCGTACTGTAGTCAGTGAAATGCCTGGCATGTGTCAAATAGGATCAGAATTTGCAGTAGTCCGACTTTGTATTGAATTGTAATTATTAATCGAATTACCTGCTCTGAGTTCTGACAAGATATTGGTTTTGCTGCAGGCGATGGCTGCTTCATGATTGGGATAAATGATAAGGCCACGAGACCCCCTAAACCTTCATACGCACCCTACAAGTGCTGCCCGGCAAAGGAGCCGAAGAGGAGCAAAGTGGTTCAGGTCGCCGCCCCTCAGAAACCAAGCGCCAAGTCGAGGGCGCCGCCCGTCGCCACCAAGAGACCTGCGGCGCCGCCGGCGCCCATCAAGGCCCCAGAAGTCAAGAAAGGCAAACAACAAACCGCCGTTGTGTTCGAAAAACCCACTAAATCCAAAAAGGGAGCGTACGGTAGCGGAAAGTACATCTGGTGGTGGTAAAACCATAGTTGTATGACCCGTGATCTACAATTTTCACTATTATCCCGTAAGATGGTAAAAAATACAGCCTTTTCCATCTCCTAAGTCATTTTCTTAATTCCTGTTTAATTCTCAATTCTTTTACTGAAATCTCGCATGTGATTTGGAACATCCGAGATCCAAGTACTGAATCATCAAGAATCAAACACGCCATCAACATAATAATATATAATAAATTTATCGGTCCGTATAAATTCATTAATGAGTCGCTATATTAAATTAGTTCGATTCATTCTAGAAAAAAGTTACAACCTGTTTCAATTCATGTAAATTTTAGAAACTGCTCAGCAGATCCTGATGCATAAGTGGCTGTCTTTGTTGACGATTTTTTTCAAATTTATATTTAAGAATGTTTGCTTTCCAGCTATCAGTATCTACTATAAATCCGTTTCTGAGTTGGGTTCCATCCTCTTCTACCTCAATTCATTCACTATTTTACGGAATTTTTGCTTAATCGGCTAGAATTTCAGTAAAATTTTGGTCGAACTGTTGGGGTCGAGGGTTGGTTCCCTGCAGTACCCCACCCCCTTCAGTTTCTCATAGCACAATTTATCTCATGAACCTGTTACGATTGGGTACTAACATAAAACATTTTTATACATAAAATAATAAATTATTTTCTGAGGCTTTGCCGCCCAACAGGTGAAAATAGTGAATTTTGTGGATCAGGGCAAGGAACCATGAAATTATTATTAGCTGGCAGACCTCTCTCTAACAAATGCGCTCCCTAGATTTGTTAAGGTGGTCTGATCTCATTTCGGATTTATGAATCCCGTCGAAATAATTGACAATAATGATTTTTCAAATAAAACAACAACAAACTGAAATTATTTTTTTGAAAGAGAACAAAAATTAGCCATGTAGGAACAGAAGAGTGTAAATATTTTGAATTTTCTATTTCACAGTTGTTGTGAAAACGGATGTACGTCTATGATTACAAAAATCTCGTGTTCAACACTGTACATATCACTGTACATACAAATCGTCCTTCATCACAAGACTGCTTACTTTAAATTTATATATTATATTTTTGTAATATTCATTTCGACAAAAATTAATTTTTCTGTACAGTGGAATAATCATAAAAACGCACGAAAAACAACGCGATTTTCTGCGGTTTGAAGTAATAAGGCGATTTAAGCATAGTCCAAATAGATTTTTTCAGACCCTTGTAGCAATCTTAGCTTCAAATTTTGTACACTACTGGATATTTCTTTAAAATTTAAAATATGATTTTCTATCATCACGTTATAACCTCATCAAGTTTTACGTTCAAAACAATGTTCACGAGAAAATTAAAATATGATCATAGGTAAATAATTCGTATGCTTAGCCTTCGACGACAATAATTATTTTCAATGTGCATAAACAAGCTTGATATTATTGTTCTTTTGAGTCTGATTCGATTTTATGTTCAAATAAATCAGGCTGAACCAATTTTACCGAAATTTCAATGAACAAATTCGAATTTCATTGTTTTCAGGGGCCTCTCGGGCCTTATTTTAAGTGTATTTTGGTTTTTGTTTTCGTACGTTTTTTTTTAACCAATGGTCACTAAATTTTTAATGATACATTTTAATTGCTTGAATATTAACGAATTCTATGTTGTTTTGTCATTTTAATCTTTTTGAAGTTTCAATTTAAAATGCTCATCGAGGTGCCAGAAAAAACATCGGCATCCTCCTTTTTGTATGAAATGTTTTTAAAAACTTATTGTTTGTCGGCCATCTTGGAAGTGATAAAAATGTTTACCTACAACCATGATGATTCGGGAGATCTTCATGTGATAAACATACGTACAAACATCTACTGGCGTATTGTATTACCTAACAGATACAAATTTAAATAGATTTTTTCTGTTCATCACAAAAGTTATATCTAATGGTAAACCTTATAGATACACCATAAAGACTACTATTACCTAAGTTCAATTCATATTAGGTTTGGGTGGTTGATTAACCAAAGGTACCTACTACTTTTTAGTACCTCGTATATGGTTAAAACCATCACTAAATACCTAAATGTACTAGGTATGTATGAGGTAGGTACCTATGTATTTAGTACCTAGTTCAAACCTTAACAATTTTTCACGTATGGAATACCAGAAAAATCTTTCAATCAGGATATTGTCCTATATAAATTACATCTTTGATGCACATCTGTCAGTAATTATAGTGGTATTTCTTTATTGGTATAGCTAAAGTTTGGTTGTTCAATTATCCAATAAAGGCTCATGGTTTAACTAATAATATTTTACTACTCACGTGTTTCTATTACATTGCTCTAGGAGAATAAAAACCTACTTTTATGAGTTTGCAATAATGTGTAATCCTATTGAACTCAACAATATACTTACCACTCTCTATAAGCTAAACCCTGTCAAGAAAGCAAAACTTCCTGAACTTGTTCATTATTTAATTTTTATTTTTGTTGAAGAATACACGCATACTTTTTTATTATGTACGTTAATTTCGAAACCAGTCCATTACCTTCTCTCATGAAACATAAAAGGAGGTAAGTAGTAATACTAAAGTGAAATATTTATTTACTAATGAATATATTTATGTTATTGAGCACATGATTTGAGTGTCGTTTTGTACGTAATCGTCATTGGAATGTTCAACACAGGAGATTTACTGGATGAGACGTCTGTTCTTGAGTGGATGGTGAAACAGAAAACAGATCAAAGTATCGACGAGATCGATCGAGAGACACTGTTCAAATACATTGAAACGAAGGATTTCTTAGCTGTCGTGTTCTGTAAGTATTTCATTGTCTATTTTTGATCAAAATGTTTAATAAGCGTGTCACAATTAATAATAAAATAAAAACATATGCCAATTTGTTGTAGAACACAAAATTTCACGAATTTTGGTAATAGGTAACGAGGGAACATTTTACATACACTATATGTTTTCATGATTTTGCCTACCAGAACTCTTGTCAGTTATTGCTTCCTCACTACCAAAGGTAGCAGTTCGTACTTAAAGTTGTGCTTTAATATCACAACTTCCGCACTTGCATTTATTGTTTCAAGCTTCCTCAACACTAAATTTGGTTCTAGTCTCAATATTTCCCTCTTGTGGGCAAAACATGGTACTTATACTAAAAATATTTCTCTTTCTCCGTCAACTCAGGATCCGAGTAGTAGAACTAAGAAAACAATTGAAAAAGGATAGAAGCTCTTTGAAAATGACAGCGGGCACAGTTACATCTGTTGTATGACCAATTTTATACTTTTTTAATTCTGTACTATTTGAGATTCTGTAATTCGTTAATTAGATAGGTAGGTACCTATTAAAACCCTTGCTGAAGAGAATAAGCACGAGGATCTACATAGATATCTAAAACCCGATTTTAAGGGGTATATCTATTTATTCGCATATTTTTCTAACATAAATTATATGAAAAGGGCTGAAATTATGATAAACGGCATGAATTAGTACACACTCATCACTCACTCATAGTGCTTATCTATAATATGAATTTATCTATAAGGGTACAATATTAAAATATTGTTCGGAACTGAAAATTAGATAATGAAGATGATACGGACTCGCCGAGAATTTTGAGGCACGTCGAACTGATCGACGACGAAGCTGTTGAGTACGGAATCAAGATCGTCAAATGCAGCGATCTGCTCATGGCAAAGAAATATGGCTTCAGGAACCCTCCAGGAGTAACTTATTTCAGAAAAGGAAAGGCAATAAACTACGATGGTAAGTCGTAACTTGCAAGGGTGCAAGTATCTTTCGATTTTATTGCTGGACCTCGTTAAATTCTTTAATAATTAGATTCAATAGAATTGTATTAATCAAATCAAAAAATATTATATTTTTCTACATGTATCTATGTTTTGGTATCAAACATTTATTTCTGCTGTAACAAGCCACACTAAAAAATAATAATAATGAAAATGAATCCCTGAATGATCCTTGGATGCAAGATTTACGGTACAGAACAGAGGGGTGAAATGTGGTTTTCTGGACATGATGACGTTATGAACGATTCTTATAGGAAGTTTTGCGCTGATTCCGAATGTACCCCAGGTTCCTATACTTAAAATAACTAATTAGTACCCTAAACCTTAAAAAACCTCGAAAAAGGACGTTTGTCCATTTGTTTTTTTATTTTTATAAAAGGAAATTTGAGAATCTGAGAGTTCTACATGGAATGAGACCAACACCAGCTCACCAACACAGTAGGTACCGGATTTGAATTTTCGGTAGTTTTTCAATGTTTTCCTTTTTCAGTTGTGATCAAGTAGAAAGTAGAGAAAAAGGAAAACTTTGAAAAATCGCCAAAAATCATGGTATTGTGTTGGCGAGCTGGCGTTGGTCTCATTCCACACAGAATTCTCAGGTGTCAAACCTCTCTTTCATAGAACATCAATTTTGGGAAGATCCAATGGCCAATGCTTTTTCTAGGTCATTTACGGTTTAGGGTGCTAATTAGCTATTTTGAGTATATAGGAACATGGAGTATTCTCGGAATCAGCGCAAAATTTCCCATAAGATAAGTTCCCGTAAGATAAGACCTCAGCTGCACATCATACTTGCGTGGTTTTTGCTGGGTATGCGGGTTCTCAGCTCTATTGTCCAATCTAACGCCTGGTAAGAGAACATGTCTAATCATTTTAAATTTTTAAACTTAATAATTATTTTGAATTTTAAATAATTATTTTTCTTCAGGCGACATCGATGACGACGAAGAACTCCTCGACTGGCTCACTGATCCTATCAACATGGAGTTGACTGAACACATTGAAAAAGTTAACAGAAAAATGTTTAAGAAAATACGACAAACGTCCGACTACGTTGCCGTCTTCTTCTGTAAGTGTTTACTGTTATTAAAATATAATATTGGGCAGGCACTCGCGCATAGGTGTTACTCTAATCCTAGATGGGCCTGCGAGGACCACACATTTAAATACGGTAGTTCTACCCTAGTTTTCCAACCTCTTTTGAGCGAAAAGGCATGCGATTATTCTTAATTGCCATTTTTTATCATTAAGGGGGTACGCAACCGTTTGAAAACGTAAAAATAAAATTATTCGAAGTATTTTATGTAATTAACTCCCAGTACCTTCGCTAATTAAATTCATCTTTCCAGACAGTGATGATTGCAAACAGTGCGGACGAGTTCTGCTAGAGCTGGAACACATTGATGATGAAGCAAAGGCTGCTGGCATTGATTTCGTCAAAATCAACGACAAAGACTACGCCAAAGAGCTTGGAGTATTCGCTTTGCCAGCCGTGCTGTTCTTCAAAATGGGATCTAGGGAACCCGTCATCTACGCAGGTGATTCTTTCTGATATAAAAAGTAAAATAAGTAAAGTAAACTTCCATTTCTGTCTGCCGCATCGCGGATGTCATCAGCTGTCCTCCAAAGGGAGGATCAGAATCGCTCATGCTACTTATTGCTTCACCCCCTTGGGTCCATAGTGGATATCTGGATGCCCGACGTGAAAATACTGATATGTGCAGTCCCAGCAACGCAGTCGGTCACCCATCCAAGTAGGTCCCAAGTAGGTACTGACCACGCTGGTGGTTACCTTCAATAATCTCACGGGAACCGGTTTATCCACCGCGGGTAAGGCCGTCGGCTCTTTCGATATATTCATCAACCTATATCAATTCGGCGATATTCGTAAAAATCGCACTGAAGGTTACATGATTTTCGTATTAAACCATCGAGTGTCTTTTAGCGAATATTCGAAGAAAATGAAG
>JAEMON010000009.1:20016847-20028113 GCA_030264115.1 Lygus lineolaris | reverse complement strand
GAACCGGTCATTTCTAGTTTTCTGACAATTTAATGGTGATATAAGTTACTGTGAATACCACGAGGAAGCTTCTGTGCCATTTCCTTGGCAGTGTATTTTTTATTTCAGCGTTTGGAAGATCATAGAGAGGGCTCTTCAAAAAGGTACTATATGATGGGTATCCGATGATTGAAACTTACCGAAAATGAGTCTTGTAATTTTAACCTAACTGACGTCACCGAACCCCGGATGCCTGGGCGGTTTCCTCTGCTCCCTCACCTCAATAACGTAACGGACTCCTTTTCAACCCGCTTTCTGGACAAACCAGAAGTTAGTTCAAGCTGAGGATTGGCACCAGGGGGTTTTGAAGGGCGCTTAATCAAATTTTAATGTTGAAAATGTAAATTTCTCACTTATGCAAGTTCCCCATCCTGTTTGGATGACTTTCCCCATCGGCATCGGCGAGGGAGGGAGAAGGGTAGGACTCATCCTAAGAGATTGCTAAAAAACCTCAACTAAAAAGAACTTTTGCAGGAGAGTGATACGGGGGGGGGGTCCTTTGGAGTTTTTTCCCCCGGCTGCACCATCCAGCACTTTGGATAACTCAAGTATTCCTATAAAACTAAGAAAAACACCGAAGAATCAACGCTTCATGTTCTCTGCGATACATTGTAACATGAATACTCTTTCGGCACTGAGTTGGTGGTCCGAACGCATCATAGTGGGACTGAGTGGCACAAGCAAAAGATCAATTAAGCTTTTGATTAGGGCAACATCACCACACCACTATTTCACCACGTACAACCTCACGTGTTTCATACTCAAACAGCGTCCCTGCTTACCACAAACAAAGATTAGATTACCCAGGTTCTGCACCATTATACCGTTATTATATCAAATTGTCTAGTTAACCACTACGCGTTTTCAACACCTGTTATCCTTCAATACCTACCTTTTATCAATACCTCCCGCAACTAACTTTGACTATCGGTTGTTGGGTAATATTTTTTGTGCCGGAATTTTCAGGAAGAGCCATAATATTCATGTCAATAATAGTACTCACTCGCAATCTCACTACAAAACGATTGTCACTACAACCACAACAGTATATCACCACGCAATAGGAAGAAGAGACATGGAACATCCGCATGTTCCATGTATCAAGGAACATGCTTTTGCTATGACTAACCAGCTCGAAAAATGCGTTACAAAACTTGGGACAAAAGTAATAAAATGGTTTCCGCGTACCTACAACCACCGTTCCTACCGCTTGTTTTCAGCTCAAGGAGACCACTAAACTATTAGAAGGTGGGTAAGTAGGGTAGGTACTGTGAGGTTTATCAAAATTCCTTAATTTTTTAGTGGGGTGGGGGTGTGCTAAATAAAATTGTGCGACTGATTGTACCTACTATACCTGTTACGTACATACACGAACTAGAACAGACATTTTGTTCTAAACGTGAAGTGAGTTGAAAGGATGTTATTCAGAACCATCATAAAGCTGTGTTTTTGGAAACTCTATTGTTCACCGACTGCGAAATCTTCCCTTTCACCCTTCATCTTATCAGGTATTGGCTTGGGAAAGAAACGACTAACTTTCGCTAAACCCAAACCTTCAGGTAGGCATTGCTATATTAGTACTTTGTATCTCACCCTTGAATGAAATGAGATACGATTCATGATCCTCAAAAAAATGTGCAAATGAATGTTTCATGTTCATCAGTCTTTGTCCTAGATCGATTGTATTATTTTTATAGTTCAAGTTGGCTTTTTAAAAAGTTTTTCCCGAATATTGCGGAGCTATACTCTATTTTTTTAGTCTACTTAGGTAGGTATCTGTTTGGAAAATGGAAATACACGCTAGAAAACTTTCGTCTCATGGCGAATAATTATCATTCTCTTCTTGAAATTAAAAAATAAATACAATTATAATTAAACCAGATATGGAAGGGAGGTGGGAGGGCTTATTTTTTATTTTTCGGAAAAAATCTGGAAACCCAAACTGGATACAGAATTAACAAGTACATCGCTATTGATATTCGTAAGACAAAATAAATTTGGCTCGGTTCGAATTCCGAAACTCTCTACGATTGGGACCTTACTACTGTAGAATCTCCGAAGTTACCTTTTTCTCCTCTTTATCGCTGAAAAGGGAACCGTAGAAAAACAGATCTTTGCTATCTCTGCGGAGGGGAAGGTTAACCAAAGATACCACTGTCGGTGCTCCTAAGCCTCCACTACGAGCGAAGTTTATCTCAAACCCTTTTTTATCCCCTTCAGCCCTCGCTTCTCTTTCTGCAGTGTTAGATTCTTTCCGGAGGAACCCTCTTACCGAAGAAGATGAGGTTGCTCGGATAAACGACCTTATCTCAATACGCTGCTTCCTTTCAATAAACATTACCTCCTTCGGAAAATGGCTGAGGGGGTTGGAAGTGGCTCAGCTACCTTCTGATCGCCTTCTTTCCCCTTCTGCATGTTTTCCTTTCCCTTCGGAATCTTCTTTTTTCTGCTCGACTACTTTAGAAGTTAAGGGTGCGAGGAAGTTGTGTGTTTAGACGTAATGTTGCGTGGAGCCTCTGAGATTCCACGTTAATTCGTTACGTGGAGACCATAAACTTAAAATATGATGATTACCTGTACAGGTTCGGTACCACTTTGGCCACTTTTTGTCAATCGATAGATAATTTAGTGAAGTAGGTATATTTAGTATTTTTCAGAATGAGAAATGAGCCCGGAAAAAAGACTGGTCCATTCTTTAGGGATGCCACTGTGATGGGTGTGTGGTGGCCTGTTATACTTCAAGTATTGCTGTGTTACTTATCTTATACTTGTACCATTATTAGGTCCATTCTTATATATGGAGTACGGCCAAAACTAATATTGAATGATATAATGAGATACCCAACTCTGATCTAATAATCTGCAATGAGCAATCAGCAATAATCTGAGTAATCTCCCCCTTCAGGCAGCTAAAAGCTCAAAGGTTGATTGGGCGATTCTATCCTCGCAGTTCCAAGATTGAAA
Organism: Lygus lineolaris; assembly: GCA_030264115.1. Lineage (NCBI taxonomy): Eukaryota > Metazoa > Arthropoda > Insecta > Hemiptera > Miridae > Lygus > Lygus lineolaris. Next base: position 20,025,110 of record JAEMON010000009.1, on the reverse strand, counting down.
AGGCAGAGGTGTATATAGCATGCATGAACCAGGTCGGTATTATCTGCTGCTCCCATAAAATTGTGAGCGAGTGGGTGAGCAGAATGGGGCAAACAGGGCGAGGTAAGCCCTCGAACATTCCGCCATTAGAAAATGAACGCACACCCTAAGAACAGCCACGCTGAGACTGATAAGATACAAAAGCCGGATTAATCGCCCTTGGACGGTCATGGACAATCCGTTTTTGTCCGCAGCCCCCATTACCATGATGATCCCTCCCGACAATAAGTGATAAGGAAAGCCCTTTTTGTCAGAGGTTCTCATTTCACCTTCCCCAGGTAAGGTAGTTTGATGACGTTAAAATGATGGGTCTCTGAAAAACGCCTTCGCAGACGCAGATTAAAGGCGAAAACGGAGTGCTTCGCTTATGACGGTGAAAAGTTCGGGGACAATGAGGAACCATTCGCCTTAGTGGGACCGCCACCCGCAGCGCCTGCTCACAGATTATTCTTTCCCTAGTTTCTCAAAACGTTGCCCACATACTGTGAACCCATCATGTTCATGAATGACCGTAGGTGCTCCTTTTAGACAACTATTTAGATAAGGTTGATCAGGTACAGAGAGTACTATCAGGCAATAATCTATATCGATCGACACCTACACGTCTGTCATACCCTTTCATTAAAATTGTAATTTTGGATTATATTCATCTCAGCAATCAGCTATATTATCATCACATCAAAATGTATGATGGGTTGTTATAACCATTTTCCGTGCAGGAATGTATGTGTTAGGAGTCTTCATTCATTTAGGCAGGTAGGTAAATATGTTTAGGTGGTTCTCAGCCACTTTCCTCAGCCTTAAACTGTAAATTCCATTAAAGATGGGGCTCATACATAATTTTAGGACATGAGCATGAATCAAGTCTTTTGTGTTCCACAGTGTTTCTCTCTTCAAAACTAAAATTTTCTCAACAGTCTGTATAAGCTTTTTTCAAATAAGTACCCAGCTTCAACTGAAAACTCAACATCCTTCATACTTCCTCAACTTAAATGAAGGAGATAATACTTAAAAAGAGAGACCTACCGGAAGGAATGAAACTAAGAAGAAGAAGGAATGAAAACTATTCCAAACATAGAATGGATAGAATGATGGAGTGAAATCATGATTCAACAGTGAGTACATTAATTTGGAGAAGAGTGGGATAAACCCAATCTTTAATGAAATTTGCAATTTGAGTTACCTATCTAAATAAATACCTATAAACAAACCTAAATAAAATACCTATAAACCTACGTTGTACCTACCTACCTAAATAAATTAAGACTCCAAAATGTATTATGATCTACATACGAGTAGGAATTTGAGTCGTAAGTGAAGTAGTAGCTGCGAGCAATAACGAAAATTGTGTCACTAATTGACTTTGAAACTAAGATTTGGTATGAATTCACATCATCATCGATCGCCATCGTTGACAGTTCATATAGTTTTCAACCAGTAGTTTTCGTAACCAATATTACCTTAAAAAGCGGTTAGACTTTATCTCTGGTATTTTGACTTTTGCTGATTTGTCTATATGTTGTGCTCACCTTGGAATATATTTTTGTAGGTATTTTGTTCGATTTTTAACCACAGGTACCTCATATTATCTGTTTGGAGAGCCCAAGTTATTTTTTGGCGCAAGAAGAAAAACTTCCCGCTAATGGATGCGGAGAAACGGGGCACGTGTTGACTCGAAGACGAGTCATACCCTTCGTCACCCCCTTTTGTTGTGACTTCCTCGACTTGAGTGAAATACGACTGTCATGGAAGTTTCGGGAACAGAGCGAAAACTTCTCTTTGTAGAACCACCGATAGATGCGAAGGAGGGGAAAAATTAAATAAGAATAGCCCCCGAGGGACCTGTGCAGGTAAAAGCAGTCGTATATCTAGAAGAAGCTCCCCCGAAGGACTGGGCATAACATAAACACTTTTCTGTCCTCTCCTCAGACCTCACTACCATAACAGTTGGGGACGGACTGCCTAATAACCGCCTTCACCTTGAATTACACAGTCGTTAGTGTCAACTTCGCCTTGTAGGTGACTTTTTAACATTCAACACCAAATTACGCCCACCGCTTGATGTTTTCGAAAAGGGAAAGCCGCACAAGGCCTTCTCCCGCATTATTTGTAGTCGCCCGTTATCTCGATAATGGCGGTTGGGGGATTTTATTCGGCATTAATGCGAAAGTTTCTCCACAAAAAAGACACCAAAGGAGGCCGCCGTGAAAGATGGAATTAAATAATCTTGGACGTTTATAGCCACTTCTGGGGGGGCCAGTCGTTATTGTTTCTCTCTTTGTCGGAAAGACTGGTTGTGATTTGTACATGTGCTTGCTTAGTATTTTGTATAATTATTCTTTAAATGTTGTGAATCGCCCATCGTAAATTGAGGAAGCCTTTGATTTTGTTGGAACCCCCTTAATTTTCTGGATATAGACACGAAAGGATGGAAGCGTTGAATTTAAAGTTGACATCATCTGAATATGCACTTTTCAAGCTAGGGGTTTGAGCGCTTATTATGTCCGTCGCTGTCCCACGGACACGCACGGCGCGCAGTTGAGCCAAATAACTAAACTTCACCCGGTATTTATAGGAAATTTTGAGCTGATTCCGAATATAACCTTGTGTCTATACCTAGAATATCTAATTAGCTGCAATAATTAGAAAAAACCTCGAAAATTCACGTTTTTGACCATTGGAACCGCTCAAAGTAGTTTTCACGAAGAAGACAAGTTGAATACCTGATACTTCTGCGTCAAATGAGTCCAACACCAGCTCACCAAATCAGTAACCATAATTTTTGGTGATTATTGAATGTTTTCCGTTTGCTCGAATTTTTCCGTGTTCACGGCGGAATAGTCAAGAAAATAGAAAACTTTGAAAAATCACCAAAAATTATGGTTACTGATTTGCTGAGCTGGTGTTGGTCTTATTCGGCGCAGAAGTCTCAGGTCTTCAACTTTCCTTTTACATGAAAACCAGCTAAATTGCAGGATCATGGGGGTACCTACATTCCGAATCAGCGCAAAATTTCCTATAAATGCCGAACGAAGCTTAGTTTTTTCCGGATCGGCCCTGTGAGGCGTACAGTCACAATGTTGTGGCATTAGTGCCCCTAGAGGTATCAAGCTACTTACACCCAGCAATTATTTTAGAAAATGGTCCCAAGAATTATTAGGTAGGTATTACTATAATAATAAAATCATAATTATGTTTGTCGGTACATTGATCAGAATTTGAGGACGGTGACACCATAACCTCAATTATTCTCTGTCTATTTAACTGATCCTTCTTCACGGCCACAGATGTCATCTGAATGGTTTGAATACGTCATTTTAGTAGCGGAATAACCTAAAAATAATCCTGAACTTTAGTGTTGGCTAGTAGGTAGGTACCATTCAAGATCATCCAAATTTGTATTTTTTTAAAGGAAAAATGACTATCAAAACCCAAAGTTCTAGTCATGCAGTATAATTTGATGACACATACATAATATATATGGTTTTCTGCTCTCTAGTGGCCAATTAGGTATCGAGGTATCGTTGAACCGATACTACCACTGTTTAGAGCTCGCCGAGAGCTACCTTACATTATTAACTCAAAACCACAAATTTCGGACTTGAACCAGTCTTACCCCAGATCTACGAATATACTGTGGCATGAACCCCAGAATTTAAAACATTTCAAATTTGGTAATGTTGCATGAGATTCGCAATTTTTTTTCAATAAAGTGGTTGAGGGTAAACTATTCTAACTATAACATTTAATTAGGGCTTATAATTCAAATTTTATTTTAATGTTCACAAATTTAATGGGTATCTCATTTAGCAAGTAGGCAAAGCAATTGTGAATTTAATTTAATAGCATAGGGAAATTAATAGGGTATAAACTAAAACAAATAGGGGTTGATAATCATAAAAGGGGAGGTTTTTTAAATTAAATTTATAATGGGGGAAGAGGCAGATTAATCAGGAGTTGTAGCCAAGTGACTCAGGGAAACTAATAAGTGGGTGGCAGCTGGAGTAGCCCACTCTAGCTGGTACTTCACTGCAAACAGCCTCTCCTAGTCTCCACTAGAGTGCAGTGCCAGACACAGACCAGAAGAATCACACAAGAGGCAATTACCAATACAGAAGGTATACAAGATGAAAGCCAAGATGGTTAGAACCTAAAGGGCCCATTTAAAATTCAGAATTTGATCTGGGCAGTTGGCCACTGAAAAGTGGCCCGAGTTAAGACCCTCTGGGTTAGATAAAGACAGATTTTTTGAACAGTAAATGATAGAATGAATTAAATCGAAATCTAACTACCTACTGCACATGATTATCAAATATGAACCGTTCCTGAGCCTTCATTTCATCATCACATTGAATCTGGAAACTTCAGCTTGAATTAAAAATCTGGGACTTCATTTCTTTAATCAGAACTTCAGGACCGTCACCACCAAGAACTTCAGGGATTTCCTGTACTCAGCACTTCAGGGGCACTTCCTTCAAACCAGAACTTCAGGGGGGACAACTTTCACTCAGAACTCCAGGGATTTCTTGTGCCCAGAACTTGAGGGACTGCTTTCTCCCGGAACTTCATCAGAGATTTCTTCCAACAAGAACTTCAGGAGTACTTCCTTCTCTCAGAACTTCAGTTCAAAACAAGAAACTTCGGAAGACTTTTCATTATTGTAAAAAAATTCAGTTACCTGCGTATGTTATAAGGCACTTTGTAAAACATTCTTCCTAAGCAAGTCACCTTGATAAGTTAGGAAACAAAAAACAAAATAAAACCTCTTAAAAAGTTTAGAAAATTTGGATCTATGATTTTTAGGGAATGTTTCAGAGGGTTAGCTATTAGGGGAGGTTTGGAGGCTAACTAGTGGCTTAAAAATTGATCTGTTTTTTTTTTCACAAATTATTATTTTTTCACAAGTTATTATTTTTAATATGGTATGTTATTTTTTGATCACTACAATATGCTATCCACATAATATTATGTATATACATGCAAAATGTTAAACTTTTCGAATCGTTTTAGAATGGCCTGAAATAAATGTCCCTTGAGATAATTTTCCAAAATTTGCATAACTTAAATTTTTAAGGCATTTCAATAGCTTAATTTTGAGTAGTGATGGAATTGTGGAGGGTCGATCAATCGACCCGATCGGTCGTTGATCAATCGTTGATCGACCCTCAACAATTCCATCACTACTTTGATACTCTACGATCAACATACTTCAAATTAAGCTTAATTTTTAGTTGAAAATTCACCAAAATTCATCACACTTCACTCATTGCAAACTATGCCCATCTAAATGAGAATGCCGGCAAACAATGTGAATATCCTGAAACAGTAAGTGAAACACAGGAACCAATATGACCAAAATAATAGGCAACAGCAAAACAAGTAGTTCTCATCGTGAATCTTATCTGAGACTTTTCCGTCATAATTAACAATATTTTCACGCCATTTTGCTTTGATTAAACTGTTCCGTCAATACTGAATCAGTCGGCATCATTATTACCAATCTTTGATGCCTTACACGTTTATGAGTCATCATGCTAGTCATCATCACCCTCACCCTCTCCTGTCTTTCACCTGAAGTTATTTCATTATTGGATACTTCAACCTAACGATCGTCTGTCCAACAGTTCAGTTGAATGGGACGATCGTTAGTGTCATGTGCCCTCAGTATCTCATAGTTTCAACACCGATGATTATTAGGTACCTACCTGCTCTCAAGTTAGGTCCCTACCTAGAGAAGACCTAAAAGAACATAATTTCTACTGCAGGGGAAGGCCACACAAGTTGGCTCTCCGGGTTATTTGTAGGTTCGTACCTCAATTTGGGTTTATTACCTACTTCGGTCATTGAAACTAAAGGCTGTTGTACAAATATGGTCATGGAAATGTGAAATGAATATTTATGATTGAATTGAAACAACAGCGTACGGGTCCCTGCACCTTAGCTCCCTTCCAAAGGGTGAAGGAAAAATCACAAGTTTCATTCCAACAGACTCCCCATTCAGTAACAACCGTTAGGTATATCAACCATAATACTCAATAGCAATGTCTTTCACAACTACAGCATATTGTTGTACACCTTCCTATTTATAATGACTCGTCATAAATTACTATTATATTTAACCAGTATTGATAGTAGTTGAACTTTTGGCATTGGTTGTAATTTTAGGGCAAAAATAGACTTAAACCACTGAGGCAACTAAATTAGAACTTTCAGCGAATGCAATAGGTACAACTGTGACGATTTTTTGTTAAATTCAAGTAGTTATCGAATTCGAGGAATAGTACATAACAGAGTGTGGAACTCAACACCTATACTGTTGTACATGTAGGATAATATTCACAATGATTTTCTCAATATAAAACTCAACTTTTTTTGTGTGTTCGTTAAATGCAAAACCAAAAGTCTGGACCGATTCACGTCCTTCTTATTTCTAATTGGTCAACTAGTAGTACTTATATTTCGTAGAAGAACTCATTTCTCATTTGAATAGTAGTATGCTCAATGGGGTATTTTTCGAATTCACAGGCTCCAGCAGCTTGAAAAGATCATCAATGCTTTACTTTGAACCTTAACAATGTAAGGTTAACAGTCTTTGTTAATCTATTAATTAGTTAGCAATAATAATTTAGGGAATTACGTTTTTTTTTTTGGCGGTATGTGGGTTCAAGTTCAATGTGTATAACTCCGCATCATAATTGACAGAGGTCTGATGGGATTCAGTTCTACACAGGATTAAAAAATAGAGTTGGCAGTATAGCTTCCGCACTTTTGTAACATGGACGTATAGAACGAGTTAATGAACATTTCAGCGAAATTTTTAGAATAGTTCCGATGGCTCCGATGGAATACTAGATGTCTGATGGCGATGAAATTTATAGGGAACCGTCAGATCGAAGAACGACAGACAAACAGACATGGAACCAAAATTGTTCAGAAAGCTTTTCCGAAAAAGGGGACTACTTACTGCTCCCAGTGAAAATACTGGGCATGAGGTAGCACTCGATTTAATATTTCCACCTGATAATTAGCGATAATCATGGAAGAATGAAAGCCTAGCAGAAAAATTTTATTAACAAAGGCTTAACATTGGCGTAACGATGGGTTTTCGAACATTTCAGTTTTCTCTTCTTCAGTTTAAGATAATATTCCCAAAAGATGGAGCTATTTTATATACTACTAGCACGTAATGGAACTCCTCTCATGATCACAATAGCCAAGTTTTTGGCTAATACGACATTTCCTTTCGAGGCCTCGATGAGAAAAAAAACATTGTTTCAGGCCGATCGTGAAGCTTTCCCATTAGGTCCCTAATAAGCAAATTTCTTACCTTTTTATGCAATAGTTCCAACATCTACAGATGATTTCGTCAGGAACAAAATGAGAAAGAACCTCTAGGTGTGTATTCTGTACTTCTTCGAACTTGAAAACTTTTCGAGGGAAAAAAGCCATTTGAAAAAGCACTTCAGATTCCGAAGAAACAACCACCCCTCCCATAATCTGATTTAACTCTGCTACATTTAATTCGAAGAACGGGATGTTCGGGAGGGAACATTGAGAATTATGATGCTGTCGAAGAGGATACCACCGTTCCAAGAGGGAAGTGAGGGTTTTGAGGACGTGTTTTCAGTTTTTTCTCTCCCCCTTTTCATCATCGACTATCAATTCAATTCAGCCGAAAGGTTTTGGCAACAAATCAGCGTCTATGTAGTTGTCCACGAGAGTGTGAGAACCAGAAAACAAACCTCAAGAACCCCGGTAGACTCGAGGGCAGTGTTTGGGACAATAGGCATCAAGGAGCAGATGGAGACTCCAGGAATCCAGAGTGCCAGGAGTGTACGGCTTTTGTCAATATTTTGGGAGAAAGCCGTTTTCATTATAATGTGTGGATTACTTCAGGGCCATTTAATGTATAGGCGATGACGGTTTTCCAGATCATTCTGACGTCAGGTTTGAGTTATGGTTCCCGAGAGGGTCCATCTGTTGAATAGGAGACGAAAACTGGAGGGACTGCCTTTTCGAGGTTGAATGGAGGCAAATATTGGAGTTGAGGGTTTGAATGAGCATTACCTACCTGTGCTATGAGCTATTCGAACTGTAGGCGAGCCGCTGGCCGTGTTTGCCGTCTATGGTCAACAGAAGTGGCTCGAGGATGTCTGGTCACAATCGTATACATACACATGCCTATCATCGTATCATCCTGAATCTACCTCTCACGAATGGTTCA
>JAEMON010000009.1:19974794-19985860 GCA_030264115.1 Lygus lineolaris | reverse complement strand
CACTTCAGTAATAATGTATCTGTGAATCAAAATTTTGTGATTCGTTTTGGGGATTGAGAAAACTGGAATGAATCGATGCTCTCGAAAGTTGCGCGAGCGCCTTCCGTGATGTACCTCTGTGGATCATACTGCTTCATTTTCTCAGTGGTCCTTCTCTCATCTTCAATAAGGAGATCGACCCAGACGAATAAGTATAACTGATCGGGAACGGGGCCCACAGAAATAAAACACCTCCTTTGCCGAGCTTTCGTGAAATATATTCACTTCATCAGGGCCTGCACAATAATAACAACGTTTTCCCTTAAACTACCGTTGATCCACAATAGCTTTGTTATTGTTGTGCAGGCCCTAATGAAGTGAATATATTTCATGAAAGCTCGGCAAACCACGTGTTTTCTGTCCCTATACCCCATTCCCGATCAGTTCGACATATCATTAGCTCATTTCCGTAAATTTTGTCTTGTTCTCCAGAGTGGTTCTTGAGGTTCGTTAGTTACAAATGTTCATCCAGAGGTTTTCAAGTTTTTTCTATCTTAGTGGCCACCCTTTTGATTACGATCTTATGATTTCATGTTGCATCATCTATCAACTATGCCATAACTAGGTACCATGAAAACAAGATCTGTTCTAATAGATTCGTTACTTGAGAGTTATGATTAAGATCGGTAGACGATCGAGGGATGGAAAGGAATAAACAGTAGGTGCAGAGCTTCCCTCTCTTTCCTTGCCAGAACTATCCAAAATTGCAACTTTTTAATATCTTGACATCACACTCTATTGGGCGGGGGTAGTATATTTATGTTGAAAATCATTGAGATCACATTATTTGTTACGGCAGTCGATATAAAATTTATTATGGTGGCAAGTTTTCAACTGCAGGGTAGACCTTCATTTGAAAAGATTTGAACCACAAGATCGACTATAGTTTGACAAGGTTTCATCTGCTGCCGAGATCCTGATTTGACAAGATTACAACTGCAGGCTCGACCCTGATTTGACGAGGTTAAAACTCATGCTCAACCATAGGTTGTTAATTTGTACTACAGAATCGAACTTCATTTAACAAGGTCAATCTGCGAAATTTTTTGGAATTCCGTGGGCTTTTAGGAGGAAAGATTAAAGTGCATTCCAACTTTTATCGTATTTTTCAAGGAAGTTTCTTTCTTATTCTGAACAGCAAAACCTTACATCTCTGCATCAGCTTGCTTCTGTTAGGAATCTAAGCTCAAGATTGAATTTCTTCTCAATTTCGCTAGAAATATTAAACATTTCCGTATAAAATAAAAAATGTCTACTCCCCTTTCGCGTTAAATACTTTCTGAACAATTTGGGTTCCTAGTCTGTCTTTCCTGTGCCGGTCTTTCCTTGTGCCTATCAAAACTACAAGAAATCATGTTCCGGTTTTGATGGATATCATCCAAGGTTCCTGTCGTTCTGCCATGAATCTTCCTTAGTTCCTGAAGAACCGATTTCGCTCAATGAGGGTAGTTGGAGGCTCGCTCCAAGATGATTCCCATGGAATTCATCGATAATAGATCAGTAGGAGCCAGAAAGCAAAAAAGTCCGCATGTTAGTGGGTTAAGAAAAATATCAAATGATAATATTGATAATAATAAAATTTAATATATGATGAACGCGTACTAAGAACATGCATATAACTATATGCATATAACTATGTTGTATAGTAGGATTATATTTATGGCATTTGGGTCACTGAATCAAAAAACCTACATCATAAGTACCTACCTGTCCACCACCGACATGGCTGGTGTTTTTCTCCCTGAATAAATTGCCCAACTTAGTAGTAGATTTGGTTTCAGGTTGAGTATTTAACCTGATCGGTGGAGTTCAGGAATTCTTCTTTAAGGGCGATCGCAGTAGGTCCACTACTGTTCTTTTTATCATTCATGATGATTATGAGCAGGCTATTTAGTGGAATACCCACCGTCCGACCGCCCGACACAAAATAGCGTTTGCTAAAATACTCGTTCAATAGAGGTTCCTACAACCAATCTTTGCTAGAGATAAAAGACGACCATCTTCAACAATCATCAAATTCCTTATTTTCCACCCCACAAAAATCTTTTATTTTTATTACACATCACACCACATTTCATTATGCCAATACAACCCTCCTTCGACATCCTTCAGATAAAAATACTTGTGTTAACGTATTTACACAAAGTTGGTAGGCGTTTTCGGTTTGGCCCTAAGTACCTTCACAACAAATTATGAAGCACGCTGGTAGAAGTGACGTCTACAATTATTCACTAGAATTAATTCAGACCTGAAGGGGTTCTTAGAAGAAGAGTTATTAGAAAAATTTATAGTCTTCTTGCACATTTGCAATGTTAATCTGTTTATAGCACCACTCTGCTCTATCAATTCAACAACGTATTATTATTGTTGAATAATTTACTTTGATATTCATTTCACAATAATAATTATGAATGAATCCTATAGGTGTCTGTAAGACAGCCGGTTTTTTCAATTGGTGTTTTTTCAACCCCTACGCAGTAGTTCATGCTTCACAAATTGTTTAGAATAATTTAATAGTTCAATACTTTATTACAATATATACATCCTTATTTACAAGGAATTTATACAGTGTCTCATAAATTTCAATGTTGTTTTCGGGGACGATGGTGTCCAGATTGAAAGGATTGGTCCAGAAGAATTGAAAGATTGGAGATTATCTTCCAGTATGATATGGATCTCCGATGGTCATGCTGTTTTCGGAGGCTAGCGTGATATGCGTTGGAGTGTTGGTTGGGTTTATGTAGTTATCTATTATTTGAGCACGTCGTTAGTCTGCTGGGTGCTGTGAAGAACGACTTAAGCATGCTCCGACTGTCCTTAGAAACGGCAATACACTTTCGGAAAAAAGTGAACCCTGAAATGACAGGTTCAAGTAGAATCACATAGTTGACACCAGGGGTCAATCCGAAGGGAAAAGATGATGTTATCGTGCACGGTGTTGGCGTGCTGTAGGTTTACACGGGGCATCACGCCACGCCAAGTACCGGGTTGTACCGTCTTAATCAAACCGCTGGTTTTCCCTCAACTATTGGGAATCCATTTCTCATAATTATTACCGACACGGCTAGATTCTTTGACCGTAAATATATTAACGAGTGTGTCTTTAAGAGACACAGTGAAAGAGGAAGGAACCATTAATGCAATTAAAAAAAAGTATAATGTCGAGCGACCAGTAATATCATGTAAGGGGGACTCGAAATATAGTAGGTATTACTACTGTGGAGTTGTTTATCATTTATTTATAAGTACATACGCCAATTACATGGTTAAATTTTATAGGTTGTTACAACGTACCTACGTCTAGTTTGTTGTTATGTTTATTGTCAAGCTCTGCTTTGGCCCATGTTGTGACTAAATATGGAGAAATACCAACTCCCAACTCTCCACGCACAGATTTTTCTTGTAATTCTTTTGGGCTTCACAGGCACCCGGTGTATAATTGGAAGCATTCAAACGCTTGAGTGCTGTCAGTGATGGCCATCATACATATAAATATGGATAAAATCTAATACCTATTATTCCCTCCAATTTGGTAATTTCAAGTCTATAATGATTCGTATATATGCTGTACTCTACCGAACTTGCCATAAATTATTCGTATTCTGTCATTATTATTCTTGAGTATCTCTTCCAATTAACATGAGTAAGAATTGATCCAGTCCTAGTAATAAATATTCATAGGAAATCGCTCTTCTTTCTGTTGCAGGGAAAAGCTTCACACTAACCATCACAGTCAGTTCGACGCCGCCCCAAATCGCAACGTATTCTAAAGCCATTAAAGTGACCGTGGACGGTCCTCGAGAACCTCGGTCCAAAACAAGTAAGACATTTTTCATTACTATTACCCACTCATCGTCATATAATTATATACTTATTGTAACATTTGACAACGAGGTAGGGATACAAAATCCTAACTTAACCTGTTTTGGTTTATTATTTTCAATAATAAACCTGTGAAATCGAGCACGAAAATTTGTTTTTCAACCCTCCCTCAAGATGTGATGTTTTACGTTTCAAGATACGTATAGGTAAATAAAAAAACGATACATACATATAGGTAAAATCCAAAAATCGAATTAAAAAAAATCGGTCCGTCCGCCGTCCGCGGGACTTTGTTTAGTTACCATGGACCAAAATTAATGAAGTTTCGTACACCGGCTCCATTTGGGGTCTAGCTGTGCTCCGAATCTTCGCGTTACCGTCAGTCTCTTCTGAGGGATAGAAAATGGGGATGCGATTTTCAAAACGCCCTAGCTCGTAAACTTCAAATGGGAAGGTAATTTTTTCCATCGATTTCAAAATGTTCGCAATTTTTAGTCGAATGAGACCTCGCGGAGTATTTTAGGTACAACCGTTCGCTCCCTGCAAGGAAAAAGAACAGAAACACGAGTCTGAATCGCAAATCTTCCCGTGTAATCCAAATCCCCGTTCAAAGATCTGCTGATCAAATGGCTTGATTGTCTTGGAAAAATTCGCCAAGATGACTTAATAACGATCATTGCTTGAGACGCTATATAATTCATGTGCTGATTTAGGTTCTTGAATCGAAGACTATGTATTTTAGTGTTGCATTGGATTTGGTTAGGTACTGGACAATCTACATAAGGTTTGATGCACCTTCGGATCACAAGAGGGGGAAGAAGAAAAGAAGAAGTAAATAGGAAGGAGAAGACGAAAAGTTAGACAGTTGAAGGCGTCGAAGGAGGTGGTTACGGAGTTAAGGGGATAAGAAGGCGGCATCAGGCGGGTTCACCATTAGGGTAAGCCCCAAACGTTTCCGAGTCTGTGGTCAGCTAATCCACAAGAGGCTGTGAGGGGCACGATCGCCTTAAGCCCCGTGCTAAGGCACTAACGCCTTATAATCTTCCCTCCCCAACGCAGCCTCAAGATTTACCTTCCTAACTTTCTTGTCACCCTCAGATCTCAAACCCGAACATCACAAGAGCGAGTTTCAACACTAGGATCCCTTGAGGAGACGGGAAAGTTTTCTCAGAAGCGTATCCGCTGGCTCTTACTTAAATTTAGATTTAGAATACACACCCATCTTCTACCGTGCATTCATAAATACAAGTGCAGTCTAGGTGATTTGAAGGCAAGGGTATGTCTTTGTAAAACTCTGTTCTGCTCCTTTCCCGGACTACCTACTACAAAGGGAATCCGCCTCAAAGCACCCAAGTCGAGAACACTATGTGTACATGAATGATCCACAGGATGATCTAAGAATGGTCTTGGGATGTCTCGCACTTTGTGTACGAGTTGTGTTGAAGGACTGTGGTTATACAATACTCACGGTCACGTTCTCCACAGGACACGGTTAACCACATCAGGATTTTCTGTTTTTTTTTTTACAGGTATAATATGAATTCCCTCAATATGAAATTAATGGATCTCAAGGATTACAAAAATTCATTTCCATTCCTATTTTAGCGTTACTAATGGGAAGTAATATTCTGAAATTCATATTTATTTCTATTTCAAGTATAGGTACCTATTTACCTATGTTCATTAAATATTTGAAAAATAGTATGATTCACTTAAGTAAGCCGTTTTGATACCAATGTAGGAACAAAGAATCAGTTAATGGAAACGTCATTGGAACTGGACAAGTAGTTCCGGACTTATGTCTATGAAAACAAAATTCAAGTTTGCGTGTGCACAGTACCTAGTTATTACTGACCCATTGTTAAAAAATTAACAGGTCTTTGAGTTAGACCCCAACTCTCCGAATTTGAGCGCAATCCGTCCATTAGGAACCGAAAACCGTAGTTTGATTAAATTAACGCTGTGATTGAATTATACGGGACCGGCTCGGGACTAACTAGCAAAGATGAAGATTACACCAAATTTGGACCGAAATCTCGTATAGTTTCGTCAGGTTGACTACAAACAGACAGACAAACCGACAGAAAAAGTTCCATTCGTACAGCACGAGATTTTTCCACAATTTTAACCCTTGGAGTACTCCAAAAATGCTGGCCAACGAACTCATCCTTTCTTTTGTTATTATTGACATTTCGAATTTTTTTTTGGGGGGGGATTTTTTAAATCGATTCTAGGGTCAGATATCGTCTGGATTGTCACGTATTGTGACAAAGTAATATATTTTCATTTTATGACAAATTGTTAACTTCAGGAATCGTTTTAGAATGGCCTGAAACAGATTTCCATGGGGAAAAATCTTAAATTTTCTCATTAATACAATTTTGAACCCATTGAAATAGCTGAATTTTCTTCAAAAAAAAAAAAATACAGACATTTCAAAATGGTTGAGAAAGCTTTGAAACATAAGAAGGGTGGAAATTTTCATTTTGGAGAAAAACGTTTTTTTACTCCTTGCACGAACACACAATTAGGTAGGGAGGAAGCCAAAATAATTGAAGTTGTTCATCTGAATTTGTTCAACCTATACAGTGGAGGTGAAAGAGGGAAAAGGGGGAAATTATCGGGGTCTAAGATAAATTTTGATAGACGTTGTGTTGAGAAAATTTTGATTGGTTGAGATCATTATCTTTATACAACAAGTAATATTACGTAATTTATACGAACTAATTATGAACGACGAAGAAATACACGATGGGGCTTATCGGCATATTGGATCTGATAGTTAGGTAAATCTAAAAAAGGTACTTCGCCTTCAGGTTCCAGTAATGCTTGAGAGGACTATTTTATTCTGCTGGGATCGTTATGAATAGCACTGGAGAGGTACCTAACAAGGGAATTGATCGGCCAGGTGTAAAGGCGATATTGGGTAGCTCGCTATTGGCCTTTGACGTTGAGAGACGTGCGGTTTCCAACTGACCTGCCGATGGCCGTATGACTCATTCTGTTTTATCGACTCGGTCACTCAAGTGGCATCTGTGCCAGATCACACGCTTTCCTGCTTCCCAGTGCAGTTCTCTTTTTCCCGCCCTCCGTCTCTTTTCCCACTCGGTTTCTCCCATCTGTACTGCACTCAACTGTTCTCTTCGTCCATTATCTGACTCTTCTTTTGATTTCAGCGAATTTTCGAAGAAATTAAGCCATTAATTAATAAAGCCGAAGAAATTAAGCCATTTATTTTACCATTTAATATTGTTATTCATCACAATTTTTTCACCTCACGACACAATATGATCAGCTGTAGAATAATAATATTATTACCCCTCTAAGTAACTCTATAAATAATTGAAAAATTATTTATTGTTTAAAGAACATTTATGCCCCATATCGCACGCCTGAATCACATAATTTTTCAATTACTTACAAAATACCATATGTACCGTGGTAAAGTTTGATTACATATTAATACACATATACAGGTTGTCTACCGTTAAGTTGGGAAAATTTTCAGGAATTCTACATCTACAGGTCATTTCCAAAAAAAAAATGTTTTTTCTATGACCCCATTCCCGATCCTCGTTGATGTTCCGAAAAAATGTCTCCTTGATTTTTTTAAACACCTGATTTTTCGAGTTTTTTAAAATTTTAATGTTATTTCTAACTACTTCAGATTCTTAGAAGGTACCGAACTGTTGGTCGTGTGCTTCAGGCATTCGCATTGGACAACTTCAAAAATGCATTGCCCAG
This sequence comes from Lygus lineolaris, assembly GCA_030264115.1. Lineage (NCBI taxonomy): Eukaryota > Metazoa > Arthropoda > Insecta > Hemiptera > Miridae > Lygus > Lygus lineolaris. The sequence continues at coordinate 19,978,255 of JAEMON010000009.1, read as the reverse complement.
TAGTTGATGATACATGCACGTACATAAAACGGTTGGAAAAATAATTTTCGTTGTTACAGTTTCTCACAAACAAAATGTATTCGCAATCAAAAGGTACAAGTTTAACAGAACACTCAACCAATGAGATTCCTCCGTCAATCATAAACCAAGCCCGTCATCAGCCATTGGACCTCCCATCTTCTCCGTTAGCATTTGAAGGTTGTTGAAAGTAAACGAGACGGCTTCCTTCAGAGAGCTGAGCTTTTTTAAACATAAACAATTCGGCTCTTCAAAAGGTTTTTTAATATACTCTTCCCCCTCCACATAGCCCCTCTTAACTATCTCCGTTTGTTAATGCCGATAATGATGGCGCTTCCTCGTTTGTCGGGCCGGCGTTTTTTGTATCCTTGTTGGCATGAGTGTTTTGTCTCCTTCCCAACACATTTAGTTAACCTTCTTTCTATTCTTTGAATGTCAGCCTCTTTGATTTACACATACGAATACTTTTTAGAATTCTCAAATTTTTAGCTCTCAGTTACCAGGCGTACACGTACTGTTCAGCAAAATGTATTTTGTATGACAGGTATTGTCCAAATTTAAGATTTTCAGTCGTATTTTCATTTTTAGAACATAGTTCCAGAACTGATTCGGTGTCTGTACGTCTGGCGGTTCTATCAGTCTTCATGTGTCTTGACGTATCAGCCAATCTTTGCCATATACTCAACTATCATAATATCGTGGGGTATAAGAGTAACCCGCAAGCCGCAACTTGAAACTCTGAAGATGATGTGATCCCCAATGCCAAACGTTTAACAATAGCTTTTTTAATTTTTTAAAAAAGTTTTATTTCAGAGAATTTAAGACTGGCGGATACATTTTCTAAAATTTTGGGTCAGTGAAAATTCATTGTTTTCGGGATAAATATACCTACTCAAGTCACCTTCAGTTTTAACTCTCGAAAATGACTCAATTTTTACAATTTGCATTGGCTATTGTATAATGAGAGTCTTTTTAATGAATTCCTACTACATGGTTTATTCATTAATCTCTGGACGCATTTCAAGTAGGCTTCAAGTGGCGCAAACGTCCGATGTATTAGATACTATCAGTACCTTCACATTTCGCTTCCTCGCTACCTAAGGTAATCCTGAAACTACGATTTCTCAGTTCCTAAACGACCGATTTCGCTCGAATTCTGAGGTTAGTTGGGGCTGACTCCAACACGATTGCCTATGAATTTCGCCACGATGGGATTAGCTACTGCCCATGAGCAAACTTGAAAAGGGTTGTGATTGCCCTCTTTTCTGTTACAAAACTTGATCCCATCAATATTTCTATCAAATTTCAATGAAGGATTTTTCAAAGATTATAATACAGGTTTTCTTCAGAAATGTCTCTTGAATTATCAAATCCACGGCAGTCTCCTTTCATGCATGTTTTCTAGTCCAGAGTTGAGATATTGTGTTCAAATATTGGATTAATGTTGGAGTTGATCTCATGATTTTCCATCTCATAGGAACACAGGGAAAAAAATGTTCTCATCAGCACCCTCCATTTCAGATGTTTCTGTCCAATTTTCTTTCATGAGAAGAAGCACTTTGTAACCCAATCTGTGTTTGTTAAGTACTGTGCTCATGCAGATACTTTCTTATTAAAAATGTCGGTTCATAAAAAACCGGTTTCCGGAAGATAATGAAGCCCACCCAGTTAGAAGATATTTTTTGAATAATTATATTTTACTCTTAATTCAAACAGACATCAATTACAAGAGATTGTCTTTAAAGGCCTCAGTTATTTTACTGTACAGATTGAACAACCCAAATACATCATTCCGTGTCACCCAAAACGTTTGTGCTTCAGGATGAATAATTCAACGAAAAACAGGAGGGACCAGCTCAAGAATGAAACCAAATTAGCCGACCCCTTTTCCGGAAGGGTGTCCAATTAGATGGGATGTGAGGGTGAGATGAACATAGAACATGGGGGCGGTTACTACCCTTATATACGTCACAGGATTCCTGGGATATCTCCCGCTTAAATTGTTTGAAGGACTTGGGTGGGAATTATTTTGGGCGAGCCTGACCCTTAGGGCTGGAGGAGGCCTGGGCATTCCCTAATTTGCCGGAGTGAAGCATAGTTTTGCTTGCAGTTTCTTCAACTTAATCTTGCGGCCCCTGGGTAGCCCCTTTCTAAATGAAGCACACTCTTATGCCATAGTTTGTTTCGTGCAGCCTCGTTTTAACTAAGTTACAGCCACAAGACTTTAGGTCCGTGATTCCATGAATGCCCTGATCGAATGAAGTTTCTCAAGACTAATGTGCAATACCAACCCAGGATTTCTCACTCTTTGCTTGCAACTACAATAATATGGGACGTCTGCGTTCGTTTCCCAGCCTCCATAATTTACTTTTCCTATAACAATCATGGGTAAAAAGAAAGTTTCACAAATTTACAAGACTGCATAGTAGGTGTAGGTACTACTAATTATTTATATAATATTAATCTGTATACTTAGTTGGATCGAGTGTGAGGAAGAAACGTCAGGTCCTCGTATAGGTAGCATTTAATTGCCGAGCGCTTTTACTCTTATACGAGCATCTTCAAAGCTAGGTTTCTATGTAACTTACTGGTAGGTAAATAAATGACTATTACGGGAAAAGTGATGTAAAATTGTTTAGAGAAACCATCACATTGTAAGATTTGCTCACATACTTGTGGTGATACGATACGAGCAACATAATATACGATAGTAAAAGAGTAAGACCTCGTAGGTCGGATTTTGCCGATTTTCTAATTATCAGTGGAATGGGTAGTTTTTTAGGACTTGATCCTTCAGGCGAAGCCATTTTCCCGCCTTTGTCCCATCTCTTGTCTGTGGCCGTGTGTAGAAACTTGTATGTCGAAACCTGCCAGGGGTGTAGCAAGACCAGTAGGGATGGGCTAAACTGTTATTTTTTAATAACAGGTTATCCTCTTACTGTTATTTTTCAATAACAGAATCCAATACCTAACAGGTTACCAGATTACAGCCTGGGGGACAAAAATCGATGAAACCATAACATAATGGCATTTTGTGTGAGAAGGTTTTTTTCGTCTCCTGTGAAATTTGATATTTTGTACTTACGAGGTCTTACACTAAGACTGGATAAGATAAGAATGGATACACAATCCGACAAACTAAACAAACCTCATAATATATTAATCCTACTAGTACCAAGGCCGAGCTAGAAGGGGTAAAAATAAACACATGAAGACCTCCTGTATCTCTACATATTTACAGGCAATTATACCTAGCCCTGAAGATGCTCGTATAAGAGCGAAAAGCGCTCGGTAATTCAATACTCCCAATATGAGGACCTGTCGTTTCTTCCTCATCCTCAACACAACTTAGTAAAATGTACACTGAGACACCTGGGCACCTACACCCACAACCACCATATCAATCTGTTTTGGCTGGCAGCTATGTTCACTAACATCTACAT
>JAEMON010000009.1:19952585-19965981 GCA_030264115.1 Lygus lineolaris | reverse complement strand
GGAACAGCAGCTCCTCGGAGGCGGAGGGCAACCCCGCTACTCCTCCTCCGACTACCAGACGGCCCGCTCCGACTCCGGCGAGTCCCCCGAGTCCGAGGAGATGCCGTTCCACCACCAGTACGGCTCCGGGTCCGGACACTACCCGGTGCTACCGTCTCTGCTCTACTCGCAGCTCTACCACCCGGAGCCCGCGCCTCCGGCTCCCCGCCCGGACGATTCGCACCGCCCGGACCACGCGGCCGTTTGGCGGCCTTACTGACCCGGCCGCGTCCTACCATCCAACTGACTACCAGTGCAATAGAATCTAGTCGTCAACGACAAAAACTTCATTGTTATTTTGAATAAACTGTGACTTTGTGCCAAAAATATTATATCTTTTTAGGTAGGTAATTTTATTTTCCCTTGTTGGTTTGAAATCGTGATACTTAATTTAATTAATTAATAAAAATGTTATTTTCTCAAATACCTAGTAGGATTCATATCAGAATCAGAATTCGATGCGCAGGCGTAATATTACTGCAATCAAAAGCAATCCGTATACCCCGTTACATAAAAGATTTACTTTGATTGAAAGCCTAATTTTTTTATTGTGTACATTCTGACAAAAAATGTCTGCTTATGAACTCCCCTTTGTACCTAATAATATCACCAGTATGTTAACATGCCAGATGTTTTATGTTTGCGAGGTAAAACCGAATTTTCCGAGTTGAATGATCAGATTTCTGATTAATTTCAATAGTTTCCTATTATTTGTTTTTCTCCGACTTCACTGGGATTCCAAACTAAAAATTGGAGTGGAGCAAAAAATACTATTTCGAGAATTAAACAATTCGATCACTTCATATTCGATTAAAAGATGAAGTTGGTTAGAGATGGATTGAAAATCTTATCAAATACACAACCATTCATGATTTCTTGAAATAAAGATAAAAAGTTATAATGTTATTTAGTTTACTGTGTTGATGATTTTGCTGTACCTTCTTACTCATCACAACCTACTCCGAACGATCCCTAAAACGCCATGATATTGTGTGAATGAGGATTATATTATTTTTCGAAATTCGTCTAACCTACATTTTACACAATTGAACATGATCTTGTCAAACATTGTTGCTACCTATCTAATCAAACTATATAGTGAGTTTTGTCAAATTGAAAAATTTGGTTGTAAACAAGGCCTATGGTATTTGCATGAATAAACGGTTCAATACTATGTTTTCGTAATGAGACATTTTGAAAGCTACATAAGAAAACGAGTAGAAACTGCTCAACTATCATGAGCTTGTTTGTAAACGAAAAAATGTTATAAAGTTATTTAGTTTACTGTGTTGATAATTTTGTTGTACCTAAACGATCTGAAACCCATGAATACCTAAAACGTTTTTAAAATGTCGTAACTCTTCGCAAATCATCCAGTGTTATGAATGATGTGCCACGTTACAGATTGTACCTTAGGAAATAAACTAAATCCGTTCCAACGTTATAAAAAATAAAAATGAGAATCAAAATATGAGTTTGTTAATTCTTCTCCTTCTCATCAGTATTTTTACTGGAGGAAAATTTCGTTTGAGTGGCCAGGAAATAATCAGGATCACTTCATAGAAGGCAATTCATTATCGTGTTCCTAACATCGGTTCGGCACTTAGTTAGAAACGTGAATTTGATTCACCTCGTGTTTTCTTACATCTTATTATATTATAATAATAATATATAAAACTCAAAGTCTGTGTGTTTGTTCCTTATGCTTAGGCAAACGGCTGGATCGATTTACGTCTTTCTTATTTCAAAATGATCAGCGAGTTCCGAACTAATTCAGCGGGTATAATGTGTGCGCATAGGTCGGGAATTCTCATTTTCCACCTCAAATTCGGGTTCAGCGTTCTCAAAAACCCCCGTGACCTTCTTTTTAACTGAAAATACCGTCTGGTTGAGCCAGAAAAGAGCTGGAAAGAGGAGCATGACGTCAGAATTATTTGGGCACCCAGGTGGGAGGGGGTCAGTGACGTCATCATTATTAACTTCAAGACCCTAGTATGCTAATATGATACCCATCATGTTGCACCATTTCGGAAAGCTATCGCAAAGATCTATCATTTGGAAAAGGGAAAAAAACTACACCATATTGCCGTGTTAATTTCTAAACCACTTTGGTCTCGCAGTTGGGTTGATGGTCACCATCTCATGTTCGCATTGTTGTGCCTGGCATTGTTGAACTTGATCAACGGTGTAGTTTTTTTTAAACTTTATTTAGATAGGTAGGTAAGTGTAGGAGTTCCATGAATAACCAATCACGCGAGCGAATCGACTTTTTTTTTTTTGCCAACCTTTTTTGTAGCTACGTACTTGGTGAACGGGGAGGTTCATGTATGTTGTTGAAGTCCTAGCACCAAGCACAACCAATCACGTTTTCGATCTTTACAACCAAACGCGAGCGAAGTGAGTGGGTCGACGTTTGGAACCTTGCGACGCACGGGTAACCGACTAGTAGTATAGAATCATCATAAAAAGGTCAAATTTCATCGTACTCATGTTTGGCCAAGTTCTGTCCAGGGCAGACGATCTCACTGGCCATCCTGCAGTGCGATTCTACAACTTGCGACAGCATTATAACGACAGCGAATCGACGTTACCCCAACGAAAAATTCCAGTATCGCTGAGTAGCGACAGTTGCTATTCTGCACACGAGTATTTATTAGCTTCACTTGCCGCTAAATGGTCGTTGTATCGGCCGAAACATGTCGTACTATTTCTGACGGTCCTAGACACCCCCGAACGTCGAACCGATTATCATCGGTTGGGAAACTTGGCTAAACACGTTCAGCAATTAATACCTATATCCGGAGTGGGGTCATAACCGACATTGATGAATTGTGGGTTTTTGGACACCTTGATAGGTACCTACGTACTTCCAGAAATCTTGTTTTCCTAATAAATTCACAGCTATGTGCAGAATCATGTGCAGGCAAATCAATTAGAACTAGTACCTACTTTTTCGGATTCAGGCACTGATGTCCTTGCGAGTTTACAGCTTAAATGAAATATTAAAGCTTCATAGTGTAATTTGAACACGTATTTCTTGGCTGCTTTGTTTTAGTACCTATATCCATAGTTGCATAGGTCTAATAGTCATATAAATTCTTCAGGTAAAAAGAAAAGGGCACTGGGTCGTCTCTAGAGAAATGTTCATAACCTCCACAGAACTTATCCTTAAATCAGTCATCATTAGGGCGTCCACGCTCTTGTCTGCTGAGTCACCTTAGCTCTCTATTACACCAAGTTATTACAATTCACGCACCTTACATCATTCCACCTTATCACGCATAGAATTTTCCAAAAATGTGTCATCAATAATGCAAAGAGTTTTTATAACGATTTCTCACAATAATATAACGTGAAGTTTAAGAACACGCTGATTGGGTTCGACGAACGAAGAGCACTTCCTCCGGAAATCCTTTGAGCAAAAGCTGTGGCGTTGGGTAGATAAACTCCCACGAAGAATTTCTATTTTCATTGAAGTTGGCGAAGAACTTGGCCCAATGATGCGGTCAGTAGGATGTTGAGAATTCCGAAATAAATTCCCTCTCCCTGGGCGTTCCCCGTTCAACCCCTTTCATCTGTGGAACGAATGCGATGGAGAGCGAGTTCTAGCAAAAGGTTCTTTTCTTTGAAGGAGGAAAAGGATTTTAGTACAAACAAAGCGATATGCGACTAGCTGGAAGCAATGTTGTTTAAGTAATCGAATCAGTGCGGATACCTCCGGTGCTCGGTAGGGGAAGGGGAAATTCCCCTGGACTGACCACAGGATAATGAGCTGACCCTCTACAGTCTCGTGCAGCTTCCTCTCACGAAATACCAACTTTGTGTTTGTTTTAAACATAACAGTCCAGTAAACATCACAAGAACTTTCCCCCTCAGGAGCCATACCTGTCTTTTGGATTATGTTGCGAGACAGACGCGAGAAATTTAATTGAAATAACGGAGGTTAGTATATTCGGATGGAAAGTAGAGCATGCTTTAGGTTGGCTCCTTTCAAAATCTTCTGTAAATCTGGTACAAGGAAACGAATTTGAACTACAAATTGAGGAAATATTTTAGCATGGAACATGCTTTAGCCATGAGCTAACTGCCAGAAAATGTTACTATATCGAGGCCCGAAAATGCGACCCCAAAGTAGCACTTGTTTTTCTGATGCTTTCCACGTACAACCGATCGTTGCAAGGGAAATATACCTAACTTCCTCATTTTCCAACCCACAAAAATCGCTCACCACCCGTTGGTAAGCGCTGAATTTATTACACATCACACCACATCTCATGCCGCCAATTTGCCCCTCCTTCCACATCCTTCAGAGAACTACTGGTACGTTCCAGCTTGGCATTATGATAGGTACTTTCAGAACATATGAAGCACGCTAGTAGAAGTATGTTCCATGTTTATTAATTTTAAACGGTAGGTCTGAAGTAGGACTAACCTGGGGTGCAGGCGGCTGGCCCTCTGCTGAGGTGCGAAGCGCCGAGTTTTTCTCTAATTGAGCTTACCTACCCAAAAAACCATACCCTAATTCATTGAATTTTTGCGATGATGAGTGCCGAAGCAACAATTCGGTAACGAGTCCTTATTCCCGGAAAAGCTGGGAAGCTGCCATTGGGAAAATAGGTACAAGTCAACCTTCGATGTGCGGTGATCCTCACTGAGGAAAAGAGTCAAAAAGAGCTGTAGCCCAATAAAATCCCCGGAAGCGCACTCTTCTGGTTAAGGCCGAACTTCGTACCATCAAATTTGGTCAAAGTTGCCTATTCTTCGCTGGTAGGGTTTATTTTCGGCAGGCATTGTACTTTCGTGGGCCGTAGCTCTACATAGAATGCTCAACTCCTGAAACTTTCGAGTCTTTCAACTACTGACATGAGTCTTTTTATCAATTTCGGGAGCCGATAATGTGTCCTCCTCCAAAATCTAAATTTCCATTATTCATAATATTTTATTTGACTGGCAAAATGTGTAAATACATTGAATTCGAAAGAACTTCTTCTGTATTCGAATTTCAATTAAGCAAGATCGGAGGGTGTGTTGCAATGTAACATAGATTAACGCCATGGTATTTTCGTTCAAGACATTCGTACGTCCCTCTACATAGAAATGTGCAATGGCCGGACCTTATAGGTAGTATTTAGGGAGCCTTTCATGGCAACAATTCAAGCAGGTATGGAAGAATAGACTCCACAGGTTTCAAGAGTTGACGGATACTAAGCAGCGCTTTCATAGAAACAAATTTGTGGTTCATTTCTCCGTCGTTGTGCGAAGTTTTCCTTGAAAAGCTCTGCCCAGTAACAGTGAGTTTCTTTGTCCGCGATCGCCCACCACCATTGTAGTTGAAAAAAAACTCGTCGTCACGGGGGAGAGAACATTTTCCCCGTTTTTATCGTATTCTGGGTAACTATGATGTCTGTCTCAAGTGGGCAGGACCAATAAGCCATGTTCAACGATGATGACCATTTATGTCAACTTGATGATTTTTTCTCAACAAAATAGTTGAACTCGCAACGAAGGTACCTACAATACTAGTTCAGAGCTTGTAGAGAGTGTGTAGCCAGCAAGTCATAGGAATATACGGAGCTTCGATACGAGAGCTTCGAAAGTGACGAAGAGCTCCACAACTCAACTCCAGCAGTAGGCAGGTATAGTCTAGAAAACAAACTTGAGCTGCTCGAGATGCTTCGGGGGAAGGCTGAGGGGAGGAGCCCTTTTCCGAAGATAACTAATTAGGACTGGAGATGAGAATGAACGAGGTGGTGTTGCATAGAGAATGAAGGGAAGTAAGTTGGACGGAACCGCAATACTGCACCCCAGGGCCCCACCAAGATACCTTCTCCTTACCTCCGCTAATTGAATCTTTTCTTAACTGCTCCACTCCCTTTTCCTCCCCATATTAATTTATGGACCGAGTTTACAAGGAATTCTTCAACCACCCTGAGCTCAACTTGTTCGTCTTCAGCTCCTCCAACGAGTGAAAATCCGTACCAAACCTTATGCAAACGAACACAAAGTAAAGAAACCAGTACCCTAGTAACTATCTTCTGCTAACTCAGCATTACTTTTTTAGGTACTGTAATGGGGTATCCCAGCTTATGTTTCAAAGATTCCGTAAATCCTAACTATAAACTACCTAAATTAACTAATTAATTTGTAAAGTAAAATTAATTTGTAAGTAAAATTAATTTGTAAAGTCGGACAGTCCTAACCTGACACTGACGGACAGACTGCTCGATGTGTACCTACTATACGTGAACTGGAGGATGTTTGCCAATTCTTAGAGTGTTGCTCTGTATTGCAGAAGTTCAGATAATACGATTGTCTTGGTTCTTGGGTATTCAATAGAGAGCGAGTAATTCACATCTTGAACGGTGACTGCATGAGTGAAACTACGAACTTTTATCGTGTGGACTTGTTCTAGTCTTTCTAACTATAAACTACCTAACCTAACTATGAATTTTCATAGTCAGACAGTGCGCTAACCTGAAGAGCCAACTCATTTCTTTCTTCACCCTCAAAACCAACCTATTATGAATAATAATTTTTGTCCTCTGATTTCGGGGAAGAGGGTAGGATACTCCACTGCCAACAACCTTGCCTTACACAACTTTCATGAACACTTTTCGCATCGGGAGGCCGTACCAGTGGTTTTACATCATAGTCTATAGTCGAGTACGTGGAGGTGGTAGCTACTCGTAGAGCTAACGGGTGATGATAGTGTCATAATCTGTTAACATCCGGCCCAGTTGGTGCCATAATCCGGCCGCTGACTACGGCCGACGGAACCACCCCAACCGGCTGGGGGAGACCGCGGGAAGTCGGTGGTCCGACGGGTTACATTGCGGTTCTGTCGAAGAGGCCGCGAGGGTGCGGTGGGGGCGGTCGGTAAGACTGCGGGAAAACGCAACGAGCCCGTCCTCCCCCTTTGTCGCCTCTCAGTTTCCATCGTTTCCTCCTCATATACGCAACACACGAGGTGAGATTCGGCATTCTATTCTTTAGTTTCTAATAGGAGAATTTGCTCTTCTTAGCCACATTATGACTGGAGTTGCACGCAAGCGAGTTACCCATCCTAACCAGTGACTATAATTGGAACCATTGAAACGATTGTCGGGTTGGTCAGAGTGGCCACATCTGCCCGTATCTCTTCCGGTTGCTGGAGGCTGGCTTGTCCCTACTCGACTTTTAAAAGTTCCCTAACACTTGTATCAAGCCCTCTTTGAATTGGGGCTTAATTCTAGTACTTTTGGGGGTAAGAGGTAGGCATTAATACAAGTAAGATGCATATCTCAACGATGCTTATATTTGCTTGAATTGTGAATGTGAAAGTGTTCTGCCTAGCTGAGACTTGATATGATGGCCGACTGAGACCTATTTACGTGTTGTTGATTTTTATATTAATTTATAGTAAGATAACATTTTCAGATAACGTGTGTTAGGCTGTTGGCTATAAATGAAGTAAGTTAGTGGGTATGGACAGTGGTTTCTACTTGGTGGAAATTGGACGTACTTGGTGGAAATCGGACCTTCGTGGACGAGAGAACGTATGGACCAGCTTCAATAAACGGAGCTGGAAAGATATTCCTCCAGCCTTTCATACATGCTTGGGTTTATATATTCCGAAACTGGCCTCACGCTCTACTCTTCCAAGAGCACGTCCACCAAGTCACCACAAACCCATGTCAATAAGGTGCATTCCCGGCCCCCCATAGCACAGAAATCAACAAGAGCACCCAACTGTCCGAATATCCTCGTATCTACTGGTTTGGAAAAAAAATAATGAATCCGGTCCCTGAACGTGTGCTGTTGTTCGCCAGCAAGAAGAAGAGGGACAGACTTGTAGGCGATGCCAAAGAAGAAATCGGAGCTCCAGACGATGAAGATACGAAACACGTTCTGCTGATAGAGAAGGAGGTGGAAGCAATGATGGATCAAACGAGAAATGGGTAATCGTCTACTCTATCTTTGTTGTCTTATTCCATTACAATAGGTACTGGATGGACCAGATTCTATATGCATCAGGGTCTACAACTGATATTCCTTAGGTACCTATAATTCAGACACCTTGATATAAACTGGTCAACATCGTACATAGAATCCACTTCGTAGATAAGGAGCCATCGACGACAAAGTAGAACTGATGCAATGTATTCACAACGAAGGAAAATTGAGATAGCATTTCCTAAGGATATAGATGCATTTTAATGTCGGAGCTGTACTACACAAACAGCACATAGAAGCTGATTGATGATTTTGAAAACAAGTTGACATCTGCGTTTGATGATGACGATGGCGGGAGATTCGATCCGACCCCACCTGTTGCTCTGTCGGCTTCTTCCTATCATTTCATTTTCCCGCCTTCACTCTTCACACCCCTCTGCCCCTTCCTTGAAAACTTCCTTTTTCTTCCCACTGAAGGCGACACTTTCCTCAAGGAAGTTTTTACCCTTCTCGAACGGTGCTGCGCTCTCTCGCCAACTTCTGACAACAAGTCGGACACGCCTTTACCGACGCACCTTCCAAGACGTTTGGTTTTCTTACGGCTCGCGCCTCTTTGCGGAGGTCTCCCTAACTTCTTCACGCCCACCAAATTTTTCTCCAGGAAGTCTAGAGCATGACAAGTATCATAAGAATTCAGGTGAGCTTCCTTTCAACAACTGGATTTTAGGTGGGGCGCCCATCCCCAATGCTTGGCTGTCAGCTCTCGGCTATGCCAAGGTATTCCAGCTATTTATCGATTATTCATAAAAATCCAATTCACAAGCTGTTTACCCTCCAAATCCGATGGCATCGCATCGTCGCGACCCCGATGTAACTCATCTGTTGCTGATGGGGGTAATTAGTCACGGTCGAAATTTTTGATGTTTGAAAATGAAGCTGAAATGCAGGAGAATGATTTTTGAGTCGATATGATTTATTTAAATTACACTGGTCAACATGAAAAGTAGGGGTTTCGAGGTAATTGGTAGGTAGGTAGATCCAAAATCGGTTTCCGATAAATTTTCTTTTGGTTGGTTCAATAAATAAGACCCATTTTCGGCAGTTTTGTTGTTGTTTTTTGTACCGTTTACAGTACACCGTTTTATGTTCAAATCCAGCAATCGTCAACTTGGTTCAATCGCTCAATGGGTGTAAATTTCAATAGCGTTTGAGTGATGTTAATCTAATTGCTGAGAAATTAAACTACAACGGTCTGGAAAGAAAAACTAATAAGGTCTTATTCGAACCAAACCAAAAAACCGGTCATCATTTTCGAATTCATTAACTATCGTCGAAGACCTTTAGATTAGGCAAAAATAAGTCTGCAACAATAGGTACGTCACTTATTTGTTGGTCAGTGTAGTTATGTCAAAAACCTATCATAATTCATTTTATTAAATAAAACCCATTAAATTTAATTTACCGTTGGTTTCTACTGTGTCCCAAAAACATGGGTCGGAAGTATATAATTTTGTACATTAAGTACCTACAAAGTACTTTTTTGCTAGTTTCATTGTTCATGAAAAGTAATGCTTTTACATCATGAATAATTTTCCTTTTTTTTACTTCTGTACAACATGACCATGTGAAACTCGGTTACTGAACAGGTACCTGCCTAATAATAATCATTTCATTCATTTTCCCCATTTCATCCCCATATCCTTTGGGTGTCAACTGAAAGGGTTGAAACAGTTGGCACAAAAAATCTAGTCAAGAACCAGCACATGGATTGAGGTTTCGAAAGGACCATCCTTTATGTTCCAGTATTTGAAGGTAATCTAACGTAGGCACCTAAGTATTGTATACATAACGTGATATATGTCTGCGTGTGGAAAATTGTTTGTAGGTGTGAAATGCTCAAATACAATTTAGGAAAGAAGGAGTATAACGTTACCTGATGAAATATCATCAAAATTGTTCCGTAAATTATTAAAATCGGCATTTAAATACTAATAATTTTCCCCCTGGTCAGTCTGTTAATAATGCTTCTATAAAATTTCAAAGACGGTTCAGAGACAAAATTCCTATTCAAGTTCTCCATTAATTGCTTTAAATTTTTTCGAATAGAGTCCTCATATTTATGTTTTCTGGACAATAAGAATAAATATATAATCCTCAGTACAGTTTGAGGCTTATCGACTTTGGACCATCCTATAAAATACCATAGCTGGTAGAATACAACACGTTACAGTCCTGCACTGACATGCTGCAGAAGCATCTTATATTGCTATAGGCCAGGAGTACGACTAGCCTCAAGGAGGAAGAGAAAAGATACATGTTATTTGATGAGTTCATTGTTCAGTTTTGATTGTTTCTTCTTCAATTATTTAACCGACAGTATCGTTCATTAGCTGCTGCTAATTTGAGACAAGTATAACCACTGTTATTCCTCTCCAACTTTCAGATTGTTGCAGCTCATGGGGTTTATTGGTGATGTGATTTGAAAAGTCACTGCCGAAATACACTCAGAATAATTGGGGGAGCAATAACCTTGTAGTTCAGTAGGCCACGAGGACTCAGATTGATTCTTGGTCTGCCTGCAGACTCCTGGCTTCGGTCCTCCCCTAAAGACTCCTCCCATTTCTTTCGCCCTCTTCTCGACTCCTTCTTCTTCCCCTTATAGGAAAACTTTCTTAACTTTCTTCTCTTCCATCTCCTTCTTCTCTTCTTACTTCCCGACTCCTTCAAGAGAGTGCAGGAGAGTGAGCAGGGCCCAGAAAATCCTTATTTTCCACGCGCTCGATGTGCCACATCATGGCCGCCCCTCCTCCTTTATTCAAGCTTTGTATTACATTACAAGTACATAAATAAAACCACCTAAACACCCTTCAGCTCTGAACATCAACGTCTCTGCACCACCATATACATTCATCCTCGTACATCTTATGTACACAGTAATTTCTCATAATCCTGCTGAGAAAAACCACTTCATAAGCAGTTAATCGTACCTCATCAATACATAATCCTAAAAATAGTCTCTCAAATTTAACGATCTGCGGATCATGTACCTTGTATGTAATATCCGTTGTTTACTTCAAACCTCTTATAAACGGTCTAGAAGAGTCTAGTCAGGTACTATAGTTTTTTTATAAGGGCCGAGACGCGACCCTAGAACGACCAAGGTGGTTTACCACCTGATCAATACTATAAGGAAGGCGGTGCGGTGTTTTCGGTACGCCCCCTGCGGTGCCCCATCTTGCTCCCGCCTCGCCGATAAATGATGAGTTTTTTCTTCGCTCTTCCGAATAAAATTTCGGTGGAATAGGTCGAATTTTTTTTATGAACATTTGCCAAGACAGTAGGTAATCAAATCATAACACGAATCAGAAACACGAATTAGTTATTTATAACACTATTCATAACCCCCAACTAACCTTAACAAAGTAGGTCCTGGTCCCATTCCCGGTTGAGGAGTCTCAGGCTCATTGTGATGAGGCCATTCACCAAGTACAAAAGAATGCACGAGTTCTGTAAAAGTCACGTTGGAAGTAGTTGGCATTTGACAGCAATGAAAGTGATGCACTCATTTATGGTTGAGGTACCTATTGACATTCAGATGGTGAGCGCACATAAAAAAATTGTGTTGGAAAACAGAAAATATTATTTCTTCACTCGTCTCTGTGGTGATATTTTGTGGCGTGCACGGTTTACCTTTACGTGGTAAACAACTTCATGAGGGGATTCTAGAAGGTCTGATACAATTGAAAATTGATTCTGGGGACTGCGATCTTGAAAGGTTCACAAAAGAAGGAAAGAAGAATGCGAGGTATTTGTCTCCAACAATACAAAACGAACTTATCTGTTTATGTGAAGACATAGTTGAAGACATTAAGAAAGCGTGCGCATTTTCCATATTGTCCGACGAGACAGCTGATATACCGGTACCGGGGAAGGAACAGTTGTCTATTGGACTTAGATTTTTCGACGAAGAAAAAATGTTGGAACGCGAGGATTTTCTAGAATTTGTTTAGTCGGAAGCGATGGATGCAACAACTATTGCAACTGCAATAGATAATTTCCTTGTTAAAAGTGGTCTCGAGCCAGAAAAATGTGTTGGGCAAGGCTATGATGGTTGCTCCGCAATGGGAAAGATGGTGGCTTCCAAAAATTCATCAGGGATAAATACAAAAAAAGCTTTATATTTCCATTTTACGAGCCATCGGTTAAACCTGGTTGTTATTGATTTGAATTCAGTCGTCGAAATCCGCAATACTATCTCCACAATAACAGAGATTGTCAACTTTTTTCGTCAGTCAGTGCTGTGGAGGAAGTACATTCCTCACATACCTAGATCTAATTACCAATTCTTTTATGATGAACACTACAATTAAGTACAACAACTACGCTACTGGGGTGGGTGAGACGCATTGTTCGAAGCCCCCTGAATCCCTTCTGTAAAGACATAAAATGTCCCAATGTGTTGCAGACTCGTATGCAAGCATTTGTTTTGTCGTTGGAATACCTATTCAATAAGTTTTTTTAATATTTAGACACGAAAAGGCCAGCTAGGCAAGAGGAATATATTGTCTTGGTTTGGGACGTATTTCCAAAATGTGTTCCGTTTGGGACGACGACGACTCTTAAGGATCATCCTGGTCAGAGTCCGTTACATGACATATTGCTACTTCTGTAGGTAGGTACCTGATGGGCTTTTGAATAATAGTAGTTGTAGTACACTGAAAAGTGTACTTTGTTCTCATCCTTATACAATCACATGGATAACTCCTCTTATCGTTAATATCCACTTCTCATCACCAGCAGTAGCGTCCCTCCAATTTCAAATAAATATATAAGTAATTAAATCACAAGAATTTCACAGATTAATAAAATGTGAACCAAATTCCCATTATATCTCACTAAGGACGTTTCCTCTCCATTGGAGGTTTTTCTTGTTGTATGGCTGTCGTTGTTAGGTTTCCCGCTGTTGGTGCTTCGACCATTGGTTGAGGCAGAGGAGAATATTATTGGGCTGGAAGTGCTTCAGAGCAGTTGAAAGTGGCTGGATGGATTCTCTCTCTGTCGACTTCTTCAGGTTGTTATTCTCCTGTACTTTTGCTGACGCATGGACAAATTTCTAACCTGTGTCCTTCCCTCTCATCCAGCTTTGATCTGATAGCCTTTAACCTCCATCACAATATTGTATATGGTATAATGGGTTGGTTGGTTGAATATTAATTCACTAATTTTGGGTTAGCGTGCCAGGACCTGGTCTCCTTCCACAGGAGATACCGAGCATGCATTCGTTCAATGTAGTGCTTAAAACAATATTGGTGTCCTCAAAAATCAAAATTTCACTCGCATTTTTAATTTTCAGAGCTTTTTCTGTTAAACAAATTTTGGTTCCATGTCTGTCTGTCTGTCTGTAGTCAATTTCTTGTCCCAGTAA